>CAKNYM010047737.1:64195-74962 GCA_932195095.1 Andricus curvator
GCGTTACACTTCTGGCCAGCGGCGCTATCAGACCGTCTGTCCAGCGGGTGAACAGACACAAGCTGGTCTGTCCAGCGCCCGGCCAGCGCCACGAAATTTTTCCACACGGGAGCTTGTGTCGCTTGTCCAAAAATTTTAATGTTGTTTTTTACTAATAAAACAAGAACTATATATACTATAAAAAGTGATTAATAACAAATTTGTAGCTCTTCTTTGGGTAAACAACTTTTGTTCTATTTTTTTTCGTAGCTTGTGTCGTTTGTCCAAAAATTTTTTTTTTAATTTTCAACGTTTTTTACGAATAAAACAAAAACTATGTGTCCTATAAAAAGGTGATTAATGACAAATTTTTACATCTTTTTTGGTTGCATAATTTTTGTTTGATCCCTGTTTTTTCGTATCTTGTATAGTTTGACCGAAAAATGGAATTTTGTATTATTTTTTGTCCGATCAAAATACATTTTCGTTTTTTTTTGTTGGATTTTGAAAAACCCCGATAATTTTCTTTTTATTGAAGAAAGTCATTAGGATAAATTGTTCGAATTTCCAACTACTACAAAAAGCCGTACATGGAATTTTGAAAAAAATGATCTCAAAGATTTAAAAACTTTTTGAATTATTATCCAAAATATCTGGCTAATAATTCAACAGTAGTTTCAACATTCCATTACACGCGCCCCCTGGTGGAACACCGATGCACGCGTCGTATCTGTGAGATACACAAATCGGTTAATATAAAAAACAGAGAAAAAAAATATATGTATCTGTCAGATACAGCGCGTGTAATGGAGTCTTAAATAATTGCACGACAATAACGCACGTTCTCTTACGCTCAACGCAACCACGTTGATCTGTTTATGAATCGTGCGCCGCGTGCAGTATATACGTTAGTACCCTCTGCGCGTGTGTGAACCGAGGTGTGAACGCTCTTTACGCGAATATATTCATTCTACTCATCGATACTCGCTCGTACTCGCTGCGATCCGCAGCAAGGAGTCGAGACTGTCGTCGTATTCTGCCGCTTTTCCTCTTCTGCTCGCTCGCATTTACTTGCATTTTAGTTTACTGTATTCGTCTAAATTCCGACCTTACAATGCTTTTCGAATGAGTCAGGAACCTCGGAGGATCTTGCACATGTTCCTGTACACGAAACTGCACACGAACCTGTACAGGTAATCTTGACGGTTCCTGTGCAGGAATTTGGCGAAGGAAACTGTACATGATCCTGGAAAGGAACTTGTATACAAGCTAAACTTTGAATGGTCCTGTACAGGTTCCTTCACAGAGTCAATTGAGGTGTGGGTTCATGTACAGGAACATGTTCAGGATCCTATACATGAACCTGCATATGAACTAATCCGCGAGGGTTTGCTGGTGGCTTGCTCTCTCGATAGTGAGTTGGTTCTTCAAGGGAATAAAAGGAAGGCAAGTTTATAGCTGTAAGCGACATCGTTTTCGTAATGGCTTTCCGTAAAGGACCATATATATGTTTCTGTACAGGATCCTTCCAAAGGTTCCTTTGACGGCTTTCTGTAAAGGATCCTATACACGTTTCTGTACAGGATCATTCAAAGGTTCCTTTGTCGGTGCAGGTTCCTTTGCAGGATCATTTACAGTTTCCTTCGCCAAATTCCTGCACAGGAACCGTCAAGATTACCTGTACAGTTTCGTGTGCAGGTTTGTGTACAGGAACATGTACAGGATCCTTCGAGGTTCCTGTACACGAATTTTCAGCTGGGGCGTTATTTCTGTTAATCTTGCATTATACCTTCTACTCACTCGTACTTCCTTCTGTTATTTTCTGTTAAATTTGGAATACTCGAGAGTGAATAGCCCCTCGGCACCACGGCAGTAAAGTTGTTTAATACTCGGATGCAGTTTTACCATCCTCGCCTTCGCCTCGGACGTTAAATTCTGCATCCTCGTATAAAGTTCAACTGTACTGCCTAGGTACATAATCTAATATTAATCTTGTCAAACAGTGTCTCCTCTACACGACATTCTTTGAGAATCCTCTCATTACTGACTTTGTCCACTAGTGTTTTACCGCACACATTGCGCCATTATTGCATGCCAACTGCGTTAACTTCACTCTTATCCTTTTTTTGGTAGATCCAGGTCTCGTTTCCGTGCAGCACAGTGGGTGCAATTTTTCCAGGATTTCAAGAAATATCCAATTTCACGGGATTTTGTAAGTTTTTGGTAGTTTTTAGAGGATTTGGAACATTTTTGGAGCATTTTATAGAAATTAGTTTTAAGATAATTCAAAAGATTCTAAGGCATTTTACAAGGTTTCTGAGGATTTTAATGATTTGAAGGGATCAAATATTTCAGGGTCCCAGTTGGCACCAAATTTAAGAACGTAATTGGAATGTCCTAAAACGTTTCTTGGACGTACAAATCAAAAGACGTTATTTGAACTTTCAAAAACTGTCATATGTCAGACCAAATAATGTTCTGAAAACGTTTTATGTTTCAAATACACGGAAAAAATTTATCCGTAAAAAAGTCACGAACTAGTAGCTAGGTCTCGGATATGAGAAAAATTCATCGGATATTTATGTATTTTCGTAAATAACCTACGAACTTTGAGAAAGATTGACGAACTCGATGTGAAAATTCTAAAACGGTTCATCACTTTTTTTTTACGTGAATAATTACAAAAATATTACGCGTGATTGGGAAAAGATTCTCAGAGCACTCATGAGCTTGCCTGACGAATCTGGGAACTCGAAACTAAGTCTCCCTGTACGTGGCCCACGCACACACGCGCGGTGCGTGTGTGCGCTCGTATGTGTGCCTCGAGCTCGTCGGATAAGTGGCTAGAAGTTTTATAATACCTATTTTGTTTGGCCTCGATGGCTGCGCGTGTTTACGCACTCCTGGTTTATGTTTAGAAACTTGGTGAGTCAGCAGTGTTTGAGGTTCGAATCTTCTGAGTTGCGAATTTATAAATTAATATAAAATTAAATCGCACAAATAAAATTTTTCCTCTTTTTATTTCAGTCTGAAATTTTCAGGAACTGTTCGTAGGAAATTCGAACTGTTCGTAAGAAACTTCCAAATTTATCCATATATTTCTCATAGAAATAAGGATTTAATGTTTCATTTTTTTATCTCGTATCCGAGACCTAGCTACAAGTTCGTGACTTCTTCACGGATAAATTTTTTCCGTGTACGCCCTTGAAACGTCTCTGGCACATTGTATGTTTAAGGCACGTTATTTGGACTGACTTAGGACGTTTTTCAGCCGTTCTAATAATGTTCTTTAACGTTTGTGCCCACTGGGAGTATTACTAATGACTTTAAAGAATTTTAAAGACTTTAGGATATATTGAAAGATTCCAAGGAATTTGCAATTAGTTTTAATAATTGCAAGGACTTTCAAAGAATTGAAAAGATTTTAGGGTGTTTTTAACCCTTCGAGTACACACCTATTTTTTCGAACATCTACACTGGGACCTGGGTCAATCTACACTGGGACCTGGGTCAATATGACCCAGTTCATTTTTTGATCGTCTATAACTTCACAGCTACTGAACATTTTTACTTACCAAAATTTATAGGTAAACTTTAAAGTATGTTAAAGTAATTTATAAGTATTGTAAGTGTCTTCACAGTCCTTAAAATACTTAAAAAAGTACACGAAAAAATTTTTGTTGTTGCAAAATTGAATTTTACGAAAAAAATGGTAACTTTTTTAATTGTTAATATTTTAGGCTAAAAATTTATATGGAAACTCTTTCTCGATCAAAATTTGTTTGTGGGTCAAATTGAGCCAGCTTGTACTCGAACGGTTACAAATTCCAAGCAATTTTCAAGAGCTATACAAACTATCCAGGAATTTCAAAAGATTATAAAGGACTTGCAACATTTTACATTAGTTTAAAACATCCCAAAGATTTTGCGATTGATTTTAATAATTTAAAGAGATTTCAAAGGGCTTGAAATATTTTAGGGTATTTTAAACATTTTCGAAGCATTTTCATGAGCTTTAAAAAGTTTCAAGGGATCTCAAAAGGTTTCAAAGGACTTGGAATATTTTGGAGGATTTAAAAAAATTCCAAGGAATTTTTATTTGATTTCAATAATTTGAAGGTAGACCAAAGGGTTTGAAATATTTTAGTGTATTTAAAAATATTTCAAGGAATTTTAAATTTATTTCAACAATCTGAAGGGATTTCAAAGTATTTAAAATATTTTAGGTTTTTTTAAAAAGGATTTCACGGAATTTTGAATAGATTTCAATAATTTGAAGGTATTTGAAAGGGTGTAAAACATTATAAAGTAACTTGAAGCACGAGATTCGTGATAAGAATGTGTTCGTTAAAGCCGAAGGAGCATTAAAGAGAATTCACAATCAACAAGTGATAGTTTTCGATGGGTTGACTTTTAATTTTAAAACGTCAGTGCACAAACTTGGGGGAAGTACAAAGACCGAGCTCGGAGTGTGAGAAAAATATAATTATTATCGAACGCGAAGCGCCACATCTAAAAGACGCGCTCAAGCTTGCAAGTGAAGCGAGCCGCGCGCCAAGCGCGCAACGAGAATGTGCCCGCGCGGCGGGCAGATTTTTTCATTTTTTTTATTGAAAACTTTTTTTTCACTGAAAGTTTCACTATTTCATTTTTGGTTAAAAATTGATCTTTCTTAGTGAATAATTCAACTATTTGGTTGAGAATTCATGTATTGGGTTGAGTATTTGTCTTTGTTTATAGAAAATTACTCTTTTTGGTTGAAAATTGATCTTTCTGGTTGAAAACTCAACTATTTGTTTAAAAAATACACCTATTTAGTTGAAATTGCAATATATTTAGACTTCTAATATTAAAAATTTAAAGCGTTTCAAATAGAATTAAATATATTACCTACAATGATTTTTTTGAAATCGAGTTTTAAAATTATTGCCCCTTTTCGTGAAAAATCACCCTATTTCGTAAATTTTAGATAAAAATATCTTCAATTCAATTCAATGCATCATACAAAAAACATTTCAAGAACAAAACCACAATTTTATTAAATTACAATTTGAAGAGTTAATTCTTAATAAATGTTTATAAATTAATTGAGTTTAGATGCAAGGGCGTTTTGTAGTTGTATAAGCAACGCAGTTAGTAAAGTTCCAATTAAAATCCCCGCATAGTTACTTTGGCAATTAAATGTTCTATGGCGATGGAGTTTCATGAAATTAGTGACGATGTTACAACTACTTAATTACCTTGTGTCTTATGTCTAACTATGTATAAGACGATCATAAGTAGCTGATTAATTAATTCCCTCTTGAATGTGGAACCGACGATCTTGATTGTGATTAGTATATCGTGACTAACCGGCTTTGTCAGCGGAAAGCATATACTAAGTAAAGAATGTTTCTGGCTAAGCCTAGGCTTGTCCATATTCTAATAGGCCAAGTTGAGGACAAAATGTCCATTTAATAAAAAAATATTGCAAAAAAACGTAAAATTTGGTAATGATTCATAACGATACGAAATGCTCGGTTATCTCGCTTATCTCAAGCGTTCGAGAGGCAATCTCATAATTAAGATTATCATTCCCTTTTTTGTTTTTATCATCTGGCATTACATGAAGAATAGACATAAGGAGACCTGAAAGAGAGGTCTGAAAAAAGTTGCAAATACTTTTATTTAAGGACCTTTTCTTTGAAAAAAGAATTATTTTATTATTTTACTGCATTTAAAAACTTTAAAGAAGAGTTAGTTCGTCAGAAAAAGGTTTACAAAAAAGTAAGGGGTTAGGCAATTAAAAAAAAAGATGGAAGACAAGTACAGAGAATCCGTTATTTGGTTTTGAATTACCAATCTTTTGATTACTATATTAAAAACGAGCTTTTGAAAAAATCTTTTTAACACAACGTGTATTTGATTTTTGAAGAATTTTTTATACAAAAAGCCCATTTTCGGAAAAGATGTTGGTTATCTAGTTCTGTACTGCAACCCTTCATATATGGACAAGTTGTTATTTACATAAAAGCAGATTAAAATATTTATAATAATTTTATTTATCGCGAAATATCTGTGGTTGAAGTGTGTGTAATTGAAGTGATACTGCAATGGACGAGGTAGGTACTTCAGAATTATTGCACAAACGAATCAACGTAAACCTTCGCGGTATAAAGATTTGAATTTGAATAGAAAATAATTAAGACTTTTAGATTTCAACGGTTTAGTCAGGATTATTGTATTCTACACGGAAAACATTTCGGCACAGCAGCCGTACCTACTAGCACATGAGCAGTGCTAAACGCTAGGACGAATCTTGTCCTTTCGTTTGGCACAGCTGGTGCGCCGTTTTGGGACAGCAGACGTACTACTGTCGCGCAAGCGCTGTACTAACTCAGTAGCTCAACTGCTGTTGGCGCGTCTCCTGCGCCAAAATCGGTAAACCAGTTGTTCCAAGCCATACGTACAACTGCCGTACTATAGGTAGCGCGTCTGCTGTGCTGAAACTCTTTCAGTGTATAAATACAGGATTTTTCACCAGTTCAAATGCACAAACAGAGATTTCCTCTGGAATTTAGTTGCATTGTATTCACAGCCAGATTTTCGCGTTGGCTGTTTTCAACTTGCATGTTTTTACGTGTTTTTTTATGTAGGTGAGAGTTAGAACGTTAGAAGTTTAAATTTTTCTCTATTCAAGTACCGCAGGTTTAACGAAAATACCAAAGAATATATTTTTTGTACCGTTGCAGAATTCGTTTTTATATTCCAATATTCTTTACATTGTTCAACAAATTGTTTAGATGATTTAGGAATTTTGTATTTTTGTTTGAGCCTTGAGGTTATATTCACACGGCCCATGACAGCGGTCATCGATACGTGTGCCACAGTAGCGCTGCGCTTGTTTTTGGTGAAGTGGATGCTTTGGTCTCCTAACTCCTCATGTCTATTCTCCAAGTCGTTCTCATCTCGTTCTTTGCTGAAATTCTCGATGGAAACGTCATTGAAGTAAATGTCGAATGATGGTTAATAAACAGCGCATAGAACACACAGGTCTCCTCAGTCAAAAAAAAGTTTGTCCACGTTAACGAAAAATTCGGCTCGAGTCATTCGATTCTAAAGCACTAATAATTAACGAAAATTGAAGCCCCGAAATCAGATCTGATTCTTTTTACGAATTATCCGTAAAAACATCTATTTTCAATGAAGTTATTCGTAAAACCGTCATAACACGTAAGCGAGTTCATTTATTAAACTATATTTATGTATCTTCATGTTTTTGGATTCACTAAATGCAAACTCGAAATTAGTGTAGCTCCATCACTCAATGTTCAAGGTCAATCGAAAGTCAGATCGGTTATTAAATAAAAATAAATTACTGAAAATGGAAGAATATACTTCAAAAATGTATTTATAATTTATTTTGAAAAGATTGATGAAAAATTCGTGTATTAATGATATTTAAAAAATATTGATGGATCAAATTATCAAAAAGGCAAGACAGCATAATTGTTCAAACGAATTATAATATTTCTTCGTGCGTAAACTATAAATTTTTATACAAAGAATTGACTGAGGAGACCTGTGAACAGAGTACCTCAAATTTAGATTTGAAAGGATTTACATATAAACGCTAACCCTTTAAAGTATTTTTAATTATTAAAAAATTGCTAATTTGATGGTTTTCTTAAATAAACTAAGCACCTGTTTATTTTCTTATAGGTGTACAGTAAATAATAAACTGCAAAGCTCACCAATATAATATAATAACTAAGCCAACAAGTCAACAACCGCGGAATTATTATTATTGTATATGTATATTTAATGTTTTTTGATCGAGGTATAATGGTAAAATTATTCTTCTTAACGTTCGCAACTTCTCAACCATATAACGACATTTCCTAGTGAAGTTTTATTTCATAAATTCACTGATTTTAAATTTCTTATTTTTGTTCAGAAATTTTTAATGTAGTTTCAGTCTACACACTTTCATTTTAATTTCATACACTTCACCATGAGGTCTGGAGTCAATTACCGAGAGCGAATAATAGGCTTTATAGCTTGAGTGCCAGGGGAGTTCCAATGGGCTTCCCGCCCGTTTTAAAACTAACTAACTATATATACATATTTGTGTTTCATTTGAATAGTTTATAAATTAAATGCAAAAAAAACAAAAAGTACTAATATGACACTGGTTTACAAAAAAAAATATTTCTGTTTGCTGCGATATTCAAAAATGGGTGTTGACCGGTGTTACCTGTTAATATGATCCTATTATAATTATAATTTATGTATCTCCTGGATGTTGATAAATATAAAAAAAATTGAAAAGCAATTAAAGGAAAAGTACTAGCCTACATTTTATATAATTAATAGAGCATGGATTATACTATTTCCCATTTTTTTTCAAAGCAGATAAATTCAGATGCCCATAAACGAAACGAAATATTAAATCGACTTGTATCTGCTGTAGTGAAGGGCGAACAAAAATGGGATATATTAGAATGGTGAAAATAGAATAAAAGCTAGCACCAAAATCTAGTTCGAATAGCTGGAGATTTACTCTCAAGTCAAGCTGAAGGGTCAGCTAGAACTTTAAGTTGCTTCACAGAAAAAACAGAATGTAATCTTTACAGCGATTTCAGACTATCTATATATAATCTAAACTATATAATCTTCACCTGCAACAAAAATTATCTTCACGTGTTAAGATTTACCCATGGAGAATAGACATAAGGAGCCCAAAGTCCTGTACATTGACTTCACCAAAAACGAGCATTTTTCTGTCGGATGTACAATAACGCATCTAAATGCTAGATCTTCTCGAGCGCGGCGCTAGTGTGGTACGGGTAACGATGGCCGCCGTCATGGTCCGTGTAAATATAACCTGTGATATAACCCTAATCAAAAATACAAAATTCCTAAATGACTAAAACAATTTTTTAAGACATGTAAAGGATATTGGAATGTAAAAACTGTTATATTCACGTGGAAGTCCGATATCAGTTCTGTGATGTGTATGCGTACAAAATTGAAAACTGATCAGTTATATCCTTATTGTTTTCCACGTTTGTGCAATAAATCTGAAGTACCTACCACGTCCATTGCAGGATCACTTCCATTACATAGAATCACCGATATTTCGAGATAAGTAAAATAAAATTTCTCCGTTTTAATAATAATTTACACATTTCTATTAAAATCACATTGGTAAATAATGTAAGATGTCAACATATACGGCGGCCATTTTTCTCCGTGCAACACTAGCGCCATAACTCGGGCAGTATTGTAACCCTTTTTATACGACAAAAATTTGCTTATTTTCGGTTACATTACTTTGGTCTCCTTATGTCTATTCTCCATGGATTTACCCACCACATGAGAAATGGTTACCATGTCAACTCCATTGAATCTTGTTTTGTTTCGATGCGAATAAATTCAGCTTTATCTACATGAAAATTACTAGCAACAAAAATTCACTTCTGTTTTTTTCTGTTTTACATTTGCCCGAGAATCCCAAATACTGGCTAGACTCCAAAAATTAAAATCAAAAAAATAATTTTCCGTTCAAAAATCTAAATTCGACGAAATAAAATGAAATTGTAATTCTGTGTTCTTCTGTTACTTTATAATAATAAAAAAAACTAATAGAAAACTATACAATGTATGTATGTATGTATGTATATTTAATCTTTCCCTCTTACGGGTTTGAGGGCCTCCGCTCCCTGTACATATATTTACATTTCATCCTTAAGCTAATTTAACCGGTGCTTATATTCTAATGTTTCGCCTTACTTAAAATAACAATAATATTAATACTATTGGTTCTTAAACTTCTAAAAATGAGCGATCATCCAGGGCTTCCGTTTTCTCTTACCATCAAATACATTTTCACGGATTTAAAAATTTAAAATTTTTGCTAGTTACTTTCCTTTAGACAGGATTACCCGTTTGTCTCTGCCCTCCTCCCTTGCTTTCTCTCACTTCTTCCAGTTTTTTCATCCACGTCACTCCCTGTCCATTACCATCCAAAATCCATCTTACGCACTCATCCACACTCAACTGTCCATCTTCCTCTCGTGTACAACTCTCTAATACATGTGCCCATGACTCCATTTCGTATCCACATACTCTGCACAGATTGTCCTCTTCATCCATCCAATATCTACAAGATCTCACTCCTTCTCCCATTCTAAACCGTACCACCCTATTCCATTTGTCTTCCTTTTTTATTTTTTGCAAATATTCTGGATCCGCCAACCCTTTGACCATCATATACCATCTATTGTACCTCGAATCCATAATCTTTATCCATCTCTCTTCGCCTTGTTTTACTAAAAGCTCTAACTCTATGTCCTCCCACTTCAGTACCCCTTCTTGTATATCACAAGCCCTACTCATTTTTTTCCTTTCTCCCTCCCATTTCGAATTTCCCAAATTGCCTCTCGTCTCCTTGTTCCGAACTTCGTCCAAGCATACTTGTGATATTCTGCTCCCCTCTCCCCTTTTCAGCTTCTCTTCAAACTTCCAGGCTCTCTTAATTTGTCTAGTTACCATTTTTTCCCTTCCTAGTTCTTCCCTTAACATGTATCCTGGGCAACTCCAACTAACCCTCATTACCCATCTCAGAAATCTCTCATGCATGCTTTCCACTTTCCTATATTCCTTCCATCCCCAGACCTCCACTCCATAACACAACACCGCCCAAACCAACGCATCAAACAACCAAACCCTCATTCTCCAATTGTCATTGAACCTTCTCTTTCCTATACCCCATACTTGGCCCATTACTTTACTCGCACATTCGAT
>CAKNYM010047738.1:28670-42432 GCA_932195095.1 Andricus curvator
TAATGGGAAAGCACCCGACCGGCAATCGAAAGTTCTGAGGTTCGATTCCCAGCGGAGTGAAAGGAGAAGATCTTTTTTCAAACAAAAATTAATTAAAAATAGTTTTTAATTCATATTTCTATCAAGTCTGAAAAGACGTTACTATTTTCTTGAATTCCGCTCTAATGCGACTATTTTTTCAATTTGATTTTAATCATATTTTTACCAAAGGCTTTTGAAGGATTTTAACTATAATTTCAGGAATTTGATTACCAAGATAATTTACGGATTTAAAAGTATTTCAAGAGATTGTAGGGATTTTACCAGTCCTACGAGATTTCGTTTCAATCTTGAATAGGGTAGTCCAAAAACGCTTTGGAAATTTTTTTTTGTTCTTTAAATTTCCATGCATATCGCCCAAAATTTGTTGGAATAAAAAAAAAAAAGTTTCCCATAAGAAAAAAAGACGTTTTTGTACATTTTATTCAGAATCATCAATATTAGCTGAATCGAGTTGAAACCCAACATTTCTCTTCACAATTGGTCATACCTGTAAAATATCAATAAAATATTACTTTTTAAATATCACCCCCATAAGTCTGTTTCAAAGGGTCCCAAAAAACCCCATAAGTGAAAATATGGGTTTTGAGTGTTTCTGGCCCTAATTATGATTTTTTTTGCGTTTTTTGAAATAAAAATTGTTTCTCATACATAAAGTACTACTTTATACTTATAATTAGATGTTTACATAAATTGTTTAAACAATTTAGTATTGTTTTTAGCAATTTTCTCTTAGAATAGAAATACAAAGTCGCGGTTTTTTTTTAAATTGTCCATTTTTTGTACCATTTTCAATTATAGTGAGGTAGTACTTAATTGATTTTAACGAACATAATTGTCTAAACAATTTATCATTATTGTTAATAATAATCGCTTAGAATGATGCTAGAAAATTGCAGTTTTTTAAACAATTTTCCATTTTTCGTCCAATTTTCAATTGAAGTGAGTTAAATAAATACTTAAAGTTAAATAAATCAATTGTTTAAACAATTTATTATTATTTTTAATAATATTTCATTTGAATAATGCTAGAAAGTTGCGGTTTTTTCTGAAATTTGCAACTATTTGTCTACTTTTCACTTAGGGTGAGTTAATAATTAATTCAATTGAGCAAAAATAATTATTTAAACAAATTATTATTGTTTATAACTATCTTCTACTTTATTAGTTCTAGACAGTTGCGGTTTCTTGTGAAATGTTGAATTTTGTATCCACTTCTTATTAATGTTAATAAAAATAATTGTTTAAACAATTTTTTATTATTGTTAATAATGTTATCTTTGAATAATGCTAGAAATTGCGTTTTTTTTTTATTTTCCACTTTTTGTGCACGTTTCACTTGAAGTGAGTTAATATTCAGTTTAATATAGCAAAAATTATTGTTCAAACAAATTATTATTGTTTATAGCTATCTTCTTCTATATTAATACTAGATATTTGCGCTTTTTTTCTGAATTTTTTAACTTTTTGTCCACTTTTCCATTATAGTGAAGTGATAATTAATTAAAGTCAAACAAAAATAATTGTTCAAACAATTTATTGTTATTGTTAATAATATTATCTTTGCTTAATGGTAGAAAATTGCGTTTTTTGTTAAAATTTTCAACTATTTGTCTATTTTTCACTTGGAGTGACTTAATAATAATTAATTAAATTGAGCAAGAATGATTGTTTAAATTAGTTATTATTGTTAATAACAATCTTTATCTATATTAATGCCAGATAGTTGCCGTTTTTTTTTTTGAAGTTTCTAACTTTATGTTCACTTTAGTTATGAGCAAATAATAAATAAACATTAGAGAGAAACATATTTTGAACAATTTTTTTTTTCGTGAAAAAATTTCTCATAAAAAAGTAAAATATTATTTAAAAAATGATTCTTCTTGAGGTTCACTTATTATTCGTTCATAACTAAAAAGTCAAAGCAAAACTAAATATTTTAGAAAAAAGCAACTTTCTAGCATTACTCTAAGAGAAGATAGTTATAAACAATAATCAATTGTTTAAATAAACATGTTTGTTAACTTGCATTAATTATTACCCCACTAAATGAAAAGTGGACAAAAAGTTTAAGAGTTCAGAAAAAACCGCAACTTTTTAGCACTCATCTGAGAGAAGATAGTTATAAACAATAATAATTTGTTTAAATAATTATTTTTGCTAGAATGAATTAATTATTAACTCGCCCAAAGTGAAATGTAGACAAATAGTTGTAAATTAAAAAAAACCGCATCTTTCTAGCAATATTCAAATGGAATATTATTAACAATAATAATAAATTGTTTAAACAATTAATTTTTTCAATTTTAAGTTTTTATTTAACTCACTTTAATTGAAAATTTGACAAAAAGTGGAAAATTGTTTTAAAAACTGAAATTTTCTAGCATTATTCTAAGAGAATATTATTAACAATAATAATAAATTGTTAAAACAATTATGTTTGTTAAAATCAATTAAGTATTACCTCATTATGATTGAAAATAGAACAAAAAGTGGAAATTTTTTGAAAAAACTGCGACTTTCTATCTTTATTCTAAGAGAAAATTGCTAAAAACAATACTGAATTGTTTAAACAATTTATGTAAACGTCTAAATGTCAGTATAAAGTAGTATTTTATGTATTACAAACAATTTTCATTTAAAAAAGCGCAAAAAACTCACAATTAGCGCCAAAAAGACGCAAAACTCATTTTTCACTTATGCGGTTTTTTGGGCCCTATAAAACAGACTTATGGGGTTGATATTTGAAAAGTAATATTTTATTCGTATTCTATGGCCAATTGTGAAGAGAAATGTTGAGTTTCAACTAGATTCAGGCAATATACGCATTATTGCGCGTTATTACGCATTATTGCGCATTATTACGCATTATTGCGCGTTATTACGCATTATTACGCATTATTGCGCATTATTACGCATTATTGCGCGTTATTACGCATTATTGCTCGATTATGACGCGATAAGTATACGGAGTAATACGCGAGTGAATACCCCCTCGATTTCTACGGATTTGAAGAGATTGAAAAATATTGGAGAGTTTTTCAGGAATTTTTAGATCTCAACATATTTCATGAGTTTTTAAAGGATTTCAACTAATTTTCAAGCTTTTAGGGTAGTTTGAAAGATTTGAAAAACTTTCACTCGATTCTATGTCAAAAGTCGAAATTTAAAGATTCAGAAGATTTCAAGCGTTTCAAAAGATTCCAAGGGATTTCAGAGAATTTCAAAGATTTCAAGGGATTTTCAGAGATTTCAAGAAGTTTCCTCTGATTTTACAGTAAGTGAAATGAAATACAATTTCAAGGAATTTCTAAAGATTTAAAGGACTTTGTATGGATTTCATGGGATTTTATGGGGTCTCAGAGGATTTTAAAGATTTAAACTTTTTTAAAGGACTTTCAAAAGATAATAAAAATTTCAAGATTTTGTAAAATATTTCGAAATATTCAAGGGATTTTTCAAATTTGAAAGGATTTTTAAGAATGTAGTGAATTCTAAAAGATTGCGAGGAATCTCATGGGATTCCAAATGATTTCGTAAGATTTCAGGAGATTTCAAAGATTTCAAAGATTCCAAGGATTTTTTACGGTATTTACAAAATTTTAAGGGATGAAAGTTGAACTATTTTGTTAAAAAATCATTTTATTAGTTGAAAATCCATCTCTTTTGTTGAAAAATTAAATATTTTGTTTAAAATTAGTTTTTTTTTATTGAAAATTAATTTTTTTAACTGAAAGTTTAACTAATACATTTTTAGTTGAAAAATTTTTCTCGTATTTCTAAAAATTATTTGACCAGTAATCGGCCAAATTTAATCTTTTTTTTTTTTTTTTTAATGAAAATTTAACTATTCCATTTTTTGGTGAAAATTTATCTTTTTTTAGTTGAAACTTCACCTATTTGGTTGAAAGTTCATGTATTTTGTTAAAAATGAGTTTTTTTTTGTAGAAAATTTCTCCTTATTAGTTGAAAATTCAACTATTTGGTTGTAAATTCATGTACTTTATTGAAAAATTTTTATTTTTGGTAAAAAATTATTCTTTTTTTAAATTTATCTTTCTGGTTGAAAATATAAATGTTTTGTCTTAAGTCAGTTTTTTTTAAATAATTTTTTTAGCTGATAATTTAACAACTTCATTTTTAATTGAAAATTTATCTTTTTTAGATTAAAACTCAACTATTCGGTTGCAAATTCATGTATTTTGTTAGAAATTTGTATTTTTGGTAGAAAATTAATATTTTCGGGTTAAAAATGCATCCTTTTTTTATCTACGAATGTAACTGCGTCACTTTTGGGTGAAAATTAATTTTTTAACTACAAATGTAACTGCGTCATTTTTTGGTGAAAAATAATCTTTTTGGTTAAAAATTCAACTATTTGGTTGAAGGTTTAACTACTTTGTTAAAAAATCACTAAATTAGTTGAAGATCTCTTCATTTTCCTGAAAATTATTTTTTTTTTAACTGAAAATTTAACTATTCCATTTTTTGTTGAAATTTTTTTCTCGTATTTCTATAAATTCTTTGACCAGTATTCGAGAAAATTTAACATCGAAATTAATTAATTAATTAATTACCCTGACCAACAAAATAACATTAATGAAATTTAATTTTTGAATGCAAATTTAACTATTCAATTTTCGGTTGAAAATTTATCTTTTTTAGCTGGAACTTCACCTATTTCGTTGAAAGTTCATGTATTTTTTTAAAATTTATTTAATTTTTTTTTTGAAATTTATCCTCATTAGATGAAAATTCAACTATTTGGTGGAAAATTCATATATTTTGTGGAAAATTTTTCTTTTTTGGTAGGAAAATAATCTTCTTTCTTTTCGAATTCATCTCTCTGGTTGAAAATATAAATATTTTGTTTTAAATTATTTTGTTTGGTTCAGAATTAATGTTTTAGCTGATAATTTAACAACTCTATTTTTAATTGAAAATTTATTTTTTTAGATTAAAACTCAACTATTTGGTGGCAAATTCATGTATTTTGTTAGAAATTGGTATTTTCTGTAGAAAATTAATAATTTCGGGTTAAAAATGCATCCTTTTCTTTAACTACAAATGTAAATGCGTCACTTTTGGGTGAAAATTAATTTTTTTAACTACAAATGTAACTGCGTCATTTTTGAGTGAAAATGAATGTTTTTTAGTTGAAAATTCCACTATTTGTTTGTTCTTTTTTGAAAAGTCGCCGTTTTAGTAGAAAATTATCGTCTTGGTTGAACATTAGGGTGGGTCGAAAATAAATACTTTTGGAATTCGAAATCGCTACAACGCGGAAAAGTAGCGTATTGGGGTCCTAAAAAAGTATAATTAATTTGGAATTGATCTACATGCAGCTTATTTACCCTGGCTCGAAAAAAAGGTTTCAAAAATTTCTTGTTTGCAGTTTTTAAATTTTATTGAGTTTAATTTTTTTTCACATACCTGGAGGTCAAAAAAGTCTTCTCAATTTTTTACAGACTTCAATCTATCATTTTCTGAGAGATAATTCCTATTTAATTTACCATTGTTTTCGGAATTTTTTAAAATATTATCATTAAGTTCAGATTCTACAATGTTTTTTCTTATTTCATCAAGAGTTCTATTTAAAAAATTAATGTGAAAATTAATATCTCGAATTTCAATTTTTAGTAATTTCCAAGAATAATGATGATTAAACTTGTTGTTTTCGAAAAGTGAGACTGTAAAATGAAACATTTTTTTGTTGAGGAATAAGATCATTACTTCTGCATTTCAACAGCAATTTTCGCTTTGATGTAGCTTCAGCTAATCTTCGGTTTTCCGCAGTCCATTTTTTTAAAGCGTTTTTGAGGTTGGGTCCATAATGTTTGTCAATATATTGGAAAAAATTTGATGTTACCAGTGGTGTTGAGTCGATCTTCGATCCAAGACTCTCATTCATTGAAGAAACCAAAAATTCGCCTTCCATACTTTAATTCAGACATGCCCAACTCGGGGAAATTTCCTCCGAGAACACATGTTCCGCGTCCCCTACTCTTTCTCCTAGAGAGCGAGAGAAGTGGTAGACGCATGCGCGTGGCAGACGCATGCGCGTGATAGACGACGCATGCGCGCGGTAGACGCGTACGTCACAGAGGAGAGATTCTCGCAAGCGTTTACCACCACTCCTGCTCTCTAGGAGAAAGAGTAGGGGACGCGGAACATGTGTTTCCGGAGGAAATTTCCCCGAGTTGGGCATGTCTCGTTTAATTGAAGTCCTTCATATTTAATTTAACTTAGACGCGTTAAAATTTATGTTTTCACCAGTGAATGTCGGCGGTAATTTTTTTTTAAATTTGTTTTTAATTTATACTATGTGCCTGTAAAAATATGTGTTATTTATGTGGTTTTTTTTATTTTAATAAATTAACCTGATGAGGTTGTCGTACCAATGCCAACGAAACGTCGCACACTTTGACAAACAAATATGAGTTTTCGACTCATTTGCCTTCATCCATCGAAATTTCTTCTTCAGTTAAACTATGGAAGGCGAATTTTTGGTTTCTTCAATTCATCTTTTTGGTTTGACGTAACATGTTCCAAAAATTGGGTTAATTTCTTAATAGTAGTGCCTTCTTTTCATTACACTACACTGTTAAAAATGTTTGGAATTCTCCAACACTTCTAAAATACAAGCGTAAGGTAAAATTGCAAACACGGTATTGGAATTACGAAATTGCAATACATGTATTGTAAGTAATGTAAATCGTGAAGCACCGTCGAGCATTCCAATACATGTATTGTAGCGTTTATAAATCGAAAATTGTGCACAAAGAATTCACGGAATTCATTAAACTAAAGGAATTAATGCAATTCGCGAAATTAATGGAATTCAAGGAATTCACAAAATTTATGGAATTCACGGAATTCGCAGAATTCATTAAATTTATGGAACTCACAGAATTCATGGAATTCACGAAATTGATGAAATTCATGGAATTCACGAAATTGATGATTATTATTATACCATTAAGCCATTTCCCTTTCGGGGTAGGCGTGACTTGCTCGGTTGGACGGAATTCATGAAATTCGCGGAATTCACTAAATTCATGGAACTCACGTTATTTATGGAATTCATGGAATTCACGGAATTCTTGAAACTTAAGGAATTCGCGAAATGTATGGCCATACCAACGACCATACCACACCGAAAAAACCAGTTCTCGCCAGATCACTGGATTTAAGCAGCGTTGGGCGCGGTTAGTACTTGGATAGGTGACCATTCGAGAATACTGCGTGCTGTTGGCACATCCTGGGTGTGGTGAGCCCACACTTGTAGTTATTTATAACTACAAGAAAACTATCCACCTAGAAACACTACCCGAATCGAATAGTGTCACGCCTACCCTGAAAGGGAAATGGCTTAATGGTATACTTACTTACATACTTATGGAATTCATGGAATTCGCGGAATTAATGGAATTCAAGAAATTCACTAAACTTATGGAATTCATGGAATTGGCGGAATTCACTAAATTTATGAAACTCACAGAATTCATGGAATTCACGGAATTCACGAAATTTATGGAATTCACGAAATTTATGGAATTCACGGGATTTATCGAATTCATGGAATTCACGGAATTCATAGAATTCGCGGAATTAACTAAATTTATGGAATTCACGGAATTCATGGAATTCACGAAATTTATGGAATTCATGGAATTCACGGGTTTGATGGAATTCATGAAACATAAGGAATTCACAAAATTTATGGAATTCATGGAATTCGCGGGATTTATGGAATTCATCGAATTCACGGAATTCATGAAACTTAAGGAATTAACTAAATTTATGGAATTCACGGAATTTATGGAATTCATGGAATTCTTTGAATTCACGAAATTCATGGAATTCGCAGAATTCATGGAATGTACAGAATTCACGGAATTCGCAGAAATCACGGAATTCATGGAATGCACGGAATTCATGAAATTCACTGAATTCATGGAATTCAATAAATTCATGAAATTCACTGAATTCATGGAATTCACGAAATTATTGGAATTCGCGGAATTCACGGGATTCATGGTATTCACGGAATTTATGGGATTCACGGAAGTCGTGGAACTTAAGGAATTAACTAAATTTATGGAATTCACGGAATTTATGGAATTCGCCGAATTCACGAAATTCATGGAATTCACGAAATTTATGGAATTCACGGGATTTATTGAATTCATGGAATTCACGGAATTCATAGAATTCGCGGAATTAACTAAATTTATGGAATTCATGGAATTCACGAAATTTATGGAATTCATGGAATTCACGGGTTTGATGGAATTCACGGAATTCATGAAACCTAAGGAATTCATGGAATTCACAAAATTTATGGAATTCGCGGGATTTATGGAATTCATCGAATTCACGGAATTCATGAAACTTAAGGAATTAACTAAATTTATGGAATTCACGGAATTTATGGAATTCATGGAATTCTTTGAATTCACGAAATTCATGGAATTCGCAGAATTCATGGAATGTGCAGAATTCACGGAATTCGCAGAAATCACGGAATTCATGGAATGCACGGAATTCATGAAATTCACTGAATTCATGGAATTCACTAAATTCATGGAATTCACTAAATTCATGAAATTCACTGAATTCATGGAATTCACGAAATTATTGGAATTCGCGGAATTCACGGGATTCATAGTATTCACGGAATTTATGGGATTCACGGAAGTCGTGGAACTTAAGGAATTAACTAAATTTCTGGAATTCACGGAATTTATGAAATTCATGGAATTCACGGAATTCGCCGAATTCACGAAATTCATGGAATTCGCGAAATTCATGGAACTCATGGAATTCACAGAATTCGCAGAAATCACGGAATTCATGGAATTCAAGGAATTCGTGGAATTCTTGGAATTCACGAAATTCATGGAATTCGTGGAATTCGTGGAATTCTTGGAATTCACGGAATTCGTGGAATTCATGGAATGCACGGAATGCATGAAATTCATGAAATTCACTGAAATCATGGAATTCACGGAATACATGAAATTTACGGAATTCATGAAATTCACTGAATTCATGAAATTCACTGAATTCATGGAATTCACTAAATTCATGGAATTCATGAAATTCACTGAATTCATGAAATTATTGGAATTCATGGAATTCATGGTATTCACCGAATTCATGGGATTCACGGAATTCATGGAACTCACCGAGTTCATACAATTCACGTAATTTAATAAATTCTCGGGATTGACCGTATTCACGGAATTCGCGGAATTAACTGAATTCATGAAATTCATTGAATTTACGGAATTATCGGTATTCACGTTCCATGAATTCCTTGAATTCATTGAACTCTATGTATTCTTCGAATTCTCTGAATTCATTAAATTTGGTCAATTCCTTGAATTCTGTGAATTCAATGAATACCATGAATCGGACGAATTTCTTGAATTTCCTGAATTCTTTGAATTTATGAATTCCTTGAATTTCGTGAATTCCTTGAATTTCATGACTTCCTTGAATTCCGTGAATTCCTTAAATGTCGTGAACTTCATGAATTCCACGAATTCCTGGAATTTCCTGAATTCTATGAATTCCGCGAATTTCGTGATTTCCTTCTATTCCGTGAAATCCTTGAATTTCGTGAATTCCTTAGATTGCGTGAATTCTGTAAATTCCAGGAATTCCTTGAATTCCATGAATTACATGAATTCCGGGAATTCTATGAATTCCTTCAATTCTATGAATTCTTCCAATTCCGTGATTTCCTTTAATTCCGTGAAATCTTTGAATTCCTTGAATACTATGAATTTCATGAATTCCATAAATTCCGTAAATTCCGTGAATTCCTCGAATTTCTTGAATTCCATGAATTCCGTGATTTCCTTCAATTCCTTGAAATCCTTGAATTCCGTGAATTCCATGAATTCCTTGAATTTCGTGAATTCTTTAGATTTCGCGAATTCCGTAAATTCCGTGAATTCCATAAATTCCTTGAATTCCATCAATTCCATCAATTTCGTGAATTCCATTTATTCCGTGAATTCTATGAATTCCGCCAATTTCGTGAATTCCATTTATTCCGTGAATTCTATGAATTCCGCCAATTTCGTGATTTCCTTTAATTCCATAAAATCTTTGAATTCCTTGAATACTATGAATTGCATGAATTCCGTGAAATCCTTGAATTCCGTGAGTTCTGTGAATGCCGTGACTTCGATGAATTCCTTGAATTCCATGAATTCCTTGAATTCCATGAATTTCGTGAATTCCATGAATTCTGTTAATTCAATGAATTCCCTGCATTCCATGAATTCCGTAAATTCCGTGAATTTTATGAAATCCTGATATTCCGTGAATTTCTTGAATTCCATGAATACCTTGAATTCCATAAATTTCAAGAATTCAATTAACTACGTGAATTCCATGAATGTCCTGAGAAATTATTTAAAAAAAATGTTTCTTCAATTTTTCGGTTCAACAGGTGTCGAGATATCCAGCCGCCAATATGATACAGAAGTGTTACTGGCTGCTGGAAACGTATTGTAAAATTCCAATACATGTGAGGTACCATTGCAGTATCAGCATTTGGGAACTACCACATTTTGTATTGTAAACTTACGTTTCGGAAATAAACTTCCACTAAATTTGTTGGAAGTTTCGAGCGGAAATTTTTAACAGTGTACATTTTTTCACTTATAATGCAATACATCACTGTCTGAAACTCTATAAGCGCCTTCTTGGCATAAAACCTTTTCTCTTTTTTTCTGCAGAGCATGACACTGAAATTTACAATGTTTCACAATTGAAATTAGCAATAGCACCCGTCTTTATGGATCAAATTCTAATATAAATAAAGCCAGTAAAGCGGAATGAGGAAGTTGAATAGCCGTAACATCTCTGTAGACGGTGAAATTAGGCTACGGCGGCAATAATTTGGACTTTCAAAGTATACGAGACGCAAGTTAGAGTCAATGTACGGTGACGGGTGGGTGGTTATAGTAGCTAGTATCGTGGATCATCCTACCGAAACAGAGCATAATTAAAAACATTTTGCTTTCTCCTTCGACAACGCCGGAGGAAATTCGCATCAGTGATATTCTGCTTATTTAATTGACATATAATCCAGTGACAAATCCATAATTCCAGAATTAAATTGCGGTCTTATGCTCATATTCCTACAACAGAAAAATTTTCCAAAATTTTCAAGCTAATCAGTTCAATACACTCAACTCCCGATATAAGCACCCCCGGTTTACGCTATTTAGTGTTCTAAAGAGTTTGAGTGCTCGACCTTTATTTGCTTTGAGAATTTAAAGAGCTTTTATGAGCATTTTGAAATAGGATTTAAAAAATCGTATTTTCTATCTTTACTAATAATAAATGACCTTATTTAAATTTCGCGGGAAAATGTATAGCTTCAAATTGGAAAGGGCGCTAAATTTAAATGACAAAAGAAGTCAAAGTAATGGGAAACATATTATTCGAATTAAAAAAGGTAACCATACACCTAGAAGAATAATAATGTAAATGCAAAATAAATTTTGTTTATAAATATATTTGAAACACATTTGAGTTGTGTTTTCAAGTAAAAAATATCAATTTTCAACCAAAGAAATGAATTTTCAACTAATGTGATGAATCTTCAACCAAAAATATAAATTTTGAACCAAAATAGTTATAGTTGAAATTTCAACCCAAAAGATTAATTCTATACCAAAAAAGACTCAATTTCAACAAAGTACATGAATTTTCATCTAAAAAGAATCAATTTTCAATCAAAATTAGAATGGTTAAAATTCCAGAAAAGTGAATCTTCAACCAAAAAACAAAATTATCAACAAAAATTTTTTTTTTCATACAAAAAAAGATTTTTCAACAAGAAATAGAAAACATTAAATTTTCAGTTAAGACAATTAATTTTCAACCAAGAGAATGAATTCTCAATAAAATAATTCAATTTTAAACTAAAAAAGATAAATTTACAAACCGAAAATATAATATTTCAATTTGCAGTTAGAAAAGTAAATTTAAACAAAGCGAGTTTTTAGCAACATTAATTAATTTTCCACTAAAAATATAAATTTCCAAGCGAAAATGGATGTTATATATTCAGTTGAAAAAATTAATTTTTAACTAAAAAGAAACGAATTTTCAACCAAAGAAATGAATTTTTACCTAAAGTGATGAATCTTCAACCAAAAATATAAATTTTGAACCAAAATAGTTATAGTTGAAATGTCAACCCGAAAGATTAATTCTATACCAAAAAAGACTCAATTTCAACAAATTACATGAATTTTCATCTAAAAAAAAAACAATTTTCAATCAAAATTAGAATAGTTAAAATTCCAGAAAAGTGAATCTTCAACCACAAAAAAAAAATTATCAACAAAAATTTGTCTTTTCATACAAAATATTTTTTTTCATACAAAATATTTTTTTTTTCATACAAAAAAAGATTTTTCAACAAGAAATAGAAAACGTTAAATTTTCAGTTAAGACAATTAATTTTCAACCAAGAGAATGAATTATCAATAGAATAATTCAATTTTAAACTAAAAAATATGAATTTACAAACGGAAAAGACAATATTTCAATTTGCAGTTAGAAAACTAAATTTAAACAAAGCGAGTTTTCAGCAAAATTTATTAATTTTCAACTAAAAATATATATTTTCAAGTGAAAATGGAAGTTATATCTTCAGTTTAAAAAATTAATTTTTAACTAAAAAGAAGTGAATTTTCAACCAAAGAAATTAATTTTTAATCACGATAATGATATTTCAACCAAAAATATGAAATTTTGACCAAATAGTGGATTTTTCAATCCAAAAGATTAATTTGATCAACAAAAAAACAAGAATTTTCAGCTAAATAGTTTTTTTTCAATTAAAGAAATGAATTCTTAACAAAAAATAGAATAATTAAATTTTCTACTAAACAGATACTTTTTTAACGAAAAAGATTACATTTCTATCAAAAAAGGTAAATTTTCCCCAAAAAATGGAATAGTTACAGTGAATTTTCAACTAAAAAAATTTAATTTTCAACCAAATACATGAATTTCAAACTAAAAAGATCAATTTTCTACCAAAAATAATGTAGAATAATTTTAACTTAGTGAAATAAATTTTCAACCAGAAAACAAAAGAAGTTTCAACAAAACAGTTACATTTCCAACCAAAGAAATGAATTTTCAAACAAAAAAATCCAATTTTAGACAAAAAATTGAACAGTTACATTTTTAGTTAAGAAAATTAATTCTAAATAAGAAAAAAACTATTTTTCAACCAAAAAGATCAATTGTTAAATTTTAGAACAATAAGATGAATTTTTAACAAAGTACATGAATTTTCAAAATAGTATTTGAATTTTTGAAGGAATTTCTAACCAAAAAGATGAATCAGTCACCAAGAAGAAAAAAAAAATTCAAATTTTCAGTGAAATACAGAAATTTTAAACCAGATATTTGAATTTTCAACGTAGGAAGAGAAATTTTGAACCAAACATGTACGAGTTCAATTTTCAGTTAAAAAGATTAATTTTCATCTAGAAAACATAATTTTCAACAACATAATTATATTTGAACAAAAAAAAGGGTTTTCAACTAAAATGATGAATTATCAACCAAATAAATAAATTTTTAACAAAGTAGTTCCACTTCCAACTAAGTAGTTGAATTTTCTACCAAATCTGTATTATCATCAGAGAATAACAGATATTTTTAACGTCTTTTC
>CAKNYM010047738.1:66522-87748 GCA_932195095.1 Andricus curvator
CGAAAGGGAAATGGCTTAATGGTATAATAATAATAATAATAATATGACTTGGAATTTTGTGCATATTTATCTCTACATCCTTTACAACTTCTAATAGTTGGACAAACTTTTTTTTCTCAAATTTTTTACTGAAACCTTCTCCTAATCTCAAAATGTTGGTCACTTGGAAAGGTATATTAATTTTCGAAAGATTCAGAAACCATGGGTCCGATTTTTCACGTGAAAGCGCATTGTGAATATTGATATTTAATTTTTGAATATCACCTTGATTTTGAATGAAATTCATAAACTTTCGGTCTAGTTTTTTATTATTTTGAGTAATTCTCTGGTTCAATTCATTGTCTTTAACAATACACTCTTGAATGACATAGGGGGGTACATGCTCATTTAATTTGTCAAGAGTAAATTTAATTTTTCCATTTAAATAATTTATTCTTGTGTGACAGTCACTGATAACCAAATTTAAAATTGATCTTTGGATAATAATCGGAATCGGAAAGGACAAAGGTGATAGGAAAAAAAAACGATCACTGTGCCTGGATCAAAAATTTGCGAGTTGACAAAGAAACCGATTCTCTGAGGACAGAAATTAAATCCGAACTCAAGTGAAACAAAATCTAGGTCTATGGCCTAATGTCTCTGTTGTTAAATTTTTAAGAAGAAAATTAGAAACACAATATTAACAAGTCAATCTGTGCAAAAATTTATTTTTGAAACAAAAAGGCTAAGAAACATTGTGAATCCAAACATCAGTTATTTTGAAAAAACACATTCAAAAAGTTCAGTATATGCAAAAAGAATTGCACAGAAAGGCCTCAAAATATGTTTCCAAACAACTTCGTAATGTTGTTTGACAACGCGTTTCGATACAGAACTGCATCCTCTTCAAATCTTTTGTCAACAATAACTTGAAGAGGATAGAGATCTGAATCGAAACACATCGTTACAAAAAATCAACAAATAAACGCATATAATAGTAGAAACCACTAATGGCTAACCAAGATAATTTGTTGAAATTATTTTCTTTACAAAAAACTAAAATCATGTTAAATGACTTGATCGTTTACTGTCGATTTTGCAGAATCTTTAACTGGCGATGAAAATGCAAATAAACTACGGGGAAAGTTGTTACGCATATCAATTTTACGCTCCATACTCATCTCACTCGGTCACTGGGAAAGGTATAATGTGAAGGCTTATAATTGTACAAACATACTCGTACATTTTGTATAGACAAGATCCAAATGACCGACAAGGATTGTAGTTGTTGAAGAATTAAGCATTTTGTTGACACGCAGGATGCTTTTCAGGCTATTAATCAGTGAAACCTTGGCACTTCCAAGAGCGCCGATTATCAGGACGATTAGCGCAACAGAATATTTCGGAGATAACCGTCGCAATTCCCTTACAAGGTCTTTAAATCTCTCCCTCTTTTCTTTCTCCTTGGCTACGATATCGGCTGTTGCCGAAAATTCGATAACGAACATGGTTCGTTTCTCGAAGTCAAGGAGAACTATGTCAGGCGTCGAATGCGCTACAGAAACAATTGTGGAGAATATGAAGTTCCAGTATATGCGGCACTTCTCATCTTCGACAATTGACTCTATTTCCCTAGGAGCGTTTAGCGGAGCGGTATTAAGGCTAATGCCGTAAGAGTGACAGAGATGGTAATAAAGCACTCTCAGTGCCGCATTATAACTTTGGATGTAAGTCGTTCCCGCATGAGTTGGACAACTAGATAGTATGTGTCCTAGATGCTCAGGGTGTGCATGACACGCTCTCCAGATATTATCGGGAATGTCTTGGCGATGGCATGCTAGAGTGGAAATGACACCGTCTTGACATGGCATACGACATCGACTGATCCTCCACATTTCTGTGGAAGATGCTGTACATCCTCTTGTCGAGGACCTGTTCGCGGAAGTTTTTCTCCTGTGCTTTTTTAATCCAGGCCTTCAGGAGTGAGTACTCGAGATTGGATAAGATTTGATGAATTTTGCTCACCCCTGATATTGAAGTCAAGGCCGAGTGTTTCAGCAGCCTCCTCCGCTGCTTTGTACAGAAACGCTCCTTTGCCCACTTCTTCGTGTTTCCTAACCATTTTAAGAAGAGGACTGTTTTCTCAAAAAGTCATGTTTTTTTGGTTGAAACTCAATTATTATTTTTTGAAAAGTCATACCACGCTGAAAAAACCAGTTTTCGTCCGATCACTGAAGTTAAGCAGCGTTGGGCGCGGTTAGTACATGGATGGGTGACCATTCGAGAATACTGCGTGCTGTTGGCCCGTCGTGGGTGTGTTGAGCCCACACTTGTAGTTATTTACTACAAGAAACTATCCACCTAGAAACACTACCCGAACCGGGTACTGTCACGCCCACCCTGAAAGGGAAATGGCTTAATGGTATACTACTACTACTATTGTATTTTTGTTCCGAATTTATTTCTTTTGGTTAAAAATTCTACTACTTGGATTAAAATTTAATTATTTTGTTGAAAATTTAACTATTTTCTTAAAAAGTAATCTTTTTGGTCGAAAATTCAACTGTTTTTGTTGAACATCAGTCTTTTATTTAGAAAATCCTTCCTTCTAGATTGAAAATTTAACTTTTGGTAGAAAATTGATCTTTTTTGGTTGAAAATTCATCATTGCATTTGAAAATTCAACTACTTGACTAAAAATTCAACTGTTTTGTAACAAAATTGTATTTTTTTTATAGAAAACCCGCCCATTCGGATTGCAAATTTATTTTTTCATGGTCGAAAGTTAATTCTTTTCAATTGAAATTATTTTTTTAAGTCTACTATTCTGTTTTTGTCCAGGATTCATCTCTTTTGGTTAAAAATTCTACTATTTGGTTAAAAATTTAATTATTTTGTTGAAAATTCAAGTATTTTTTCAAAAAGTTATATTTTTTTGGTTGAAACTTAATTATTTGTTTTTTGAAAAGTCTACTATTGTATTTTTGTCCAGAATTTATTTCATTGCGTTAAAAATTCTACTATTTGGTTAAAAATTTAATTATTTTGTTGGAAATTAAACTATTTTCTCAAAAAGTGATCTTTTTGGTCGATAATTCAACTTTTGTTGTTGAAAATTAGTCTTTTATTTAGAAAATCCTTCCTTCTAGATTGAAAATTCAACTTTTGGTAGAAAATTTATTCTTTTTGTTGCAAATTCATCTTTGTATTTCAAAATTCAACTATTTGCTTAAAAATTCAACTTTTTTGTAAAAAAATTGGTCTTTTTGGTAGATAACCCGCCCGTTCGGATTGCAAATTAATTTGTTATGGACAAACTATTTGGTTAAAAATTCAACTTTTCTGCTGAAAATTCATTTTTCTTGCTTCAAATTTCAACCACTTAATTGTAAAGTCATGTTTGTATTCGAAAATTCAACTATTTGGATTAAAATTTAATTATTTTGTTGAAAATTCAACTTTGTTTTTTAAAATTCAACTATTTGGTTAAAAATTCAACTGTATTGTAAAAAAATTGGTCTTTTTGGTTAGAAACCCCGTCCAGTTGGATTGCCAATTCATTTTTTATGGTCGAAAGTTAATTCTTTTTATTTGCAATTTTTTTTTAAGTTTACTATTGTGTTTTCTTCCAGAATTCATCCCTTTTGCTTAAAAATTCTACTATTTGGTTAAAAATTTAATTATTTTGTTGAAAAATCAACTATTTTCTTAAAAAGAAATCTTTTTGGTGGAAAATTCAACTTTTTTTGTTGAACATTCATCTTTTATTTAGAAAATCCTTCCTTCTAGAGTGAAAATTCAACTTTAGGTAGAAAAGTTATTTTTTTGTTTGTTGAAAATTCATCTTTGTATTTGAAAATTCAACTATTTTGTAAAAAAATTTGTCTTTTTGGTAGATAACCCGCCCGTTCGGATTGCAAATTCATTTTTTATGGTCGAAAGTTAATTCTTTTCAATTGAAAATTTTTTTTTAGTCTACTATCATATTTTTAATTCAGAATTAACCTCTTTTGGTTAAAAATTTTACTAGTTAGTTGGAAATTTAATTATTTTGTTGAAAATTCATCTATTTTCTTAAAAAGTCATATTTTTTTGTTTGAAAGGCTACTATTGTATTTGTGTCCAGAATTCATTTCTTTTTGTTAAAAATTCTACTATTTGGATAAAAATTTAATTATTTTTTCGAAAATTCAACTATTTTCTTAAAAAGTAATCTTTTTGGTCGAAAATTCAACTTTTTTTGTGGAACATTCATTTTTATTTACAAAATCCTTCCTTCTAGATTGAAAATTCAACTTTTGGTAGAAAATAGGTCTTTTTGGTAGATAACCTGCCCGTTCGGATTGAAAATTCATTTTTTATGGTCGAAAGTTAATTCTTTTCAATTGAAATTTTTTTTTTAAGTCTACTATTGTATTTTTGTCCGGAATTCATCTCATTTGGTTGCAAATTTAATTATTTTGTTGGAAATTAAACTATTTTCTTAAAAAGTAATCTTTTTGGTCGAAAATTCAACTTTTTTTGTTAAACATTAGTCTTTTATTTAGGAAATCCCTCCTTCTAGATTGGAAATTCAAATTTTAGTAGAAAAGTTTTTTTTTGTGTTTTGGTTGAAAATTCATCTTTGTATTTCAAAATTCAACTATTTGCTTAAAAATTCAACTGTTTTGTAAAAAAATTGGTATTTTTGGCAGATAACCCGCCCGTTCGGATTGCAACTTAATTTGTTATGGCCGAAAGTTAATTCTTTTCAATTAAATTTTTTTTCAAGTCTACTATTATATTTTTGTCCAGAATTCATCTCTTTTGGTTACAAATTTAATTTTAATTTTAATTTTATAATAATTATATAATTTTAATAATATAATAATAATACAATTTATTTAATAGCATTAATAATTTTAATTTAATTTCTACTATTTGTTTGAAAGTTTAATTATTTTGTTGAAAATTCAACTTTTTTGTGGACAAATCGATAATTTTCTTGAAGATTCATCTTTGTATTTTGAAAATTCAACTATTTGGTTAAAAATTCAACTGTTTTGCTGAAAATTCATTTTTCTTGCTTAAAATTTCAACCACTTAATTGTAAAGTCATGTTTGTATTCGAAAATTCAACTATTTGGATTAAAATTTAATTATGTTGTTGAAAATTCAACTATTTTCTAAAAAAAAAAACTTTTTGGTCGAAAATTCAACTTTTTTTGTTTTGGTCTCTTATTTAGAAAATCCTTCCCTCTTGACTGAAAATTCAACTTTTGGTAGAAAAGTTATCTTTTTTGGTTGAAAATTCATCTTTGCATTTGAAAATTCAACTACCTGGTTAAAAATTCAACGGTTTTGTAAAAAAATGGTCTTTTTGGATAGAAAACCCGCCCGTTTGGATTGCAAATTAATTTTTTATGGTCGAAAGTTAATTCTTTTCAATTCAAATTTTTTAAAAGTCTACTATCATATTTTTAATCCAGAATTCATCTCTTTTGGTTAAAAATTCTACCATTTGTTTATAAGTTTAAATATTTTGTTGAAAATTCAACTTTTTTTGTTGAAAATTCGATCATTTGGTTGAAGATTCATCTTTGCAGGTTTCAAGTATTATTCAACTATTTGGTTAAAAATTCAACTTTTCTGCTGAGAATTCATCTTTCTTGTTTAAAATTTCAACCACTTAATTCTAAAGTCATGTTTGTATTCGAAAATTCAACTATTTGGTTAAAAATTCATCTTTGTATTTAAAAATTCCACTATTTTGTTGAAAATATAATATATTTGATATATTATATATTTTATATATTTTATATATTTTTCGTTGAAGTTCTAAAATGTTTAATATTTTTTCAAAATGTATATAATAAAGCAATCATTAATGAATAATTATTATTATAAACGCTTAAAGCTCAGACGTGAAAAATGTAATTTTTGACCACGAAAATCAGGAAATAGTCTGGAATATTTTTTTGAATTCAAAAAAATATTCAATATGAATTTTTGTATTCTATTAGTTCTGCAAAAAGAATTATACTGTTGTGTACGTAAAAAGTTGTAAAAATTTGTTAATCCTTTTAATGTTTGTTTAAAGTTCATTTTTACTGTTCTTCATTTTTGCCAAACTTTCCTTCTTTTAAACAATGAATTTTTAATTAGCAAACGTCATTTTGAAAGTATCCCAAATAGAAGAGACTTTTTAATGATGTTCCGCTGTACCTAATAAATAATTTATTCTGTACTCGTAAATCAGGACAAAAAATTAATCAAAGAGGAGTGGTTATGAGTTCGTAGTCTTTTATTTAGAAAATCCTTCCTCCTGGATTGAAAATTCAACTTTTGATAGAAAATTTATTTTTTGTTGTTGCGAAATCATCTTTGTATTTTAAAATTCAACACTTTGCTTAAAAATTCAACTATTTTGTAAAAAAATTGGTCTTTTTGGTAGATAACCCGCCCGTTCGGATTGCAAATTCATTTTTCAAACTTTCCTTTTTTTACACAATGAATTTTCAATCAGCAAACGTCATTTTGAAAGTAACCCAAATAGAAGAGACTTTTTAATGAGGTTCCGCTGTACCTAATAAATAATTTATCCTGTACTCGTAAATCAGGACTAAAAATCAATCAAAGGGGAGTGGTTATGAGTTCGTAGGTAATTTGTTGCAAAAGTTTTACTTTGACTTCGTCATAAATCGAGAGGCACTTAAAAATCCTCTTGACACATCTGGCGAAAGGTGTGCAGGATGATAGGAACAGCATCTATCACTGATAAGAAATTCCACTCATGGCATCAAAGTTTATGACCTAACGGTAATTTGTTGCAAGAAGTAAGTCACAAAAGGTTATTTATCTATACAATATTAACCGGTCAATTAACTTCTAATATAAATTATTAGAGCTCAATATCCTTCTATATTAAGGATGAACTAAAGTTATCTCAAGTTCAAAAATCAGCATTGTTAAAAATAATTTATTAAATCAAGAAAAATATTATCATGTTAATTGTAAATAATTTTGGAACAGAGATGAGGGCGAACTTTAGAAAAAAATATTTCAGGAATTATACAATTACAAATTTTCAGCCAAATGGTCGAATTTTCAAACAAAAGAGAATTAACGTCAACCCCAAAGAAAAAAGGAAGAATTTTTCAGAAGATCCAAAAAGATGCAATTTTAACAAAATAGTTGAATTTTCAACAAAATACTTGAATTTTTAACCAAATTGTTGAAGTTTCAACTAAAGAGGATCATTTTTCAATCGATAATGGAATAGTTAAATTTTCAGTTTAGAATATTAATTTTCAACAACAAAATAATAATCGTAAACAAAAAGAGTTACATTTTCAACAAAATAATTCAACTTTCAAGCAAATAGTAGAAATTCTGGACGAAAATACAATAGTAGATTAAATGAAAAATGAATTTGCAATCCGAATGGGCGGGTTTTCTATCCAAAAAGACCAATTTTCAACCAAAAAAGATAACTTTTCTACGAAAAGTTGAATTTTCATTCTAGAAGGAAGGATTTTCCAAATAAAAGATGAATGTTCAACAAAAAAGTGTGATTTTCGATCAAAAAGATTACTTTTTAAGAAAATAGTTGAATTTCCAACAAAATAGTTAAATTGTAATCCAAATAGTAGAATTTTTAACCAAAAGAAATAAATGCTGAACAAATACACAATAGTAGACTTTTGAAAAAAATCAAGTTTCAAGCAAAAAAATATGACTTTTTAAAAAAAGAGTTGAATTTCCAACAAAATAATTAAATTTGTAACCAAAAGAGATGAATTCTGGACAAAAGCACAATAGTAGACAAAAAAAATTCCAATTGAAAAGAATTAACTTTTGACCATAACAAATGAATTTTCAATTCGAACGGGCGGGTTATCTACCAAAAAGGCCAATTTTTCTCACAAAACAGTTGAATTTTTAACCAAATAGTTGAATTTCCAAATACAAAGATGAATTAAAAAAAAAACTTTTCTACCAAAAGTTGAATTTTCAATCTAGAAGGAAAGATTTTCTAAATAAAAGACTAATGTTCAACAAAAAAGTTGAATTTTTGACCAAAAAAATTACTTTTCAAGAAAATAGTTGAATTTTCAACAAAATAATTAAATTTTAATTCAAATAGTTCAATTTTCAAATATAAACATGACTTTACCATTAAGTGGTTGAAATTTTGAGCAAGAAAGATGAATTTTCAGCAGAAAAGTAGAATTTTTAACCAAATAGTTGAATTTTCAAACTCCAAAGATGAATCTTCAACCAAATTATCGATTTGTCAACTAAAAAAAGTTGAATTTTCAACAAAATAATTAAACTTTTAAGCAAATAGTTGAAATGAAATTAAAATGATTGAATTTGTATTAAATAAATATTATTATTATTATATTATTGAAATTATATAATTATTATAAAATAAAAATAAAAATTGAATTTTTAACCAAAAGAGATAAATTCTGGACAAAAATACAATAGTAGACTTGAAAAAATTTGTAATTGAAAAGAATTAACTTTCGACCATAAAAAATGAATTTGCAATCCGAACGGGCGGGTTATCTACCAAAAAGACCAATTTTTTCACAAAACAGTTGAATTTTTAACCACATAGTTGAATTTTCAAATGCAAAGATGAATTTTCAACCAAAAAAGATAAATTTTCTACCAAAAGTTGAATTTTCAATCTAGAAGGAAGGATTTTCTGAATAAAAGACTAATGTTCAACAAGAAAGTTGAATTTTTGACCAAAATGATTACTTTTCAAGAAAATAGTTGAATTTCCAAGAAAATAATTAAATTTTTAACCAAAAGAGATGAATTCTGGACTAAAGCACAATAGTAGAAAAAAAATTTTAATTGAGAAGAATTAACTTTCGACTATAAAAAATGAATTTTCAATCCGAACGGGCGGGTTATCTGCCAAAAAGACCAATTTTTAACAAAACAGTTGGATTTTTAACCAAATAGTTGAATTTCCAAATACAAAGATGAATTTTCAACCAAAAAATATTACTTTTCTACCAAAAGTTGAATTTTTAATCTAGAAGGAAGGATTTTCTAAATAAAACACTAATCTTCAACAAAAAAAGTTGAATTTTCGATTAAAAAGATTACTTTTTAAGAAAATAGTTGAATTTCCAACCAAATAATTAAATTTTTAACCAAAAGAGATGAATTCTGGACGAAAGCACAATAGTAGACAAAAAAAATTTCAATTGAAATGAATTAACTTTTGACCATAAAAAATGAATTTGCAATCCGAACGGGCGGGTTATCTACCAAAAAGACGAATTTTTTTTTACAAAACAGTTGAATTTTCAACCAAATAGTTGAATTTCCAAATACAAAGATGAATTTTCAACAAAAAAAAAAAACTTTTTTACCAAAAGTTGAATTTTCAATCTAAAAGGAAGAATTTTCTTAATAAAAGATGAATGTTCAACAACAAAAATTGAATTTTCGATCAAAAGGATTATTTTTTAAGAAAATAGTTGAATTTTCAACAAAATAATGAAATTTGAATCCAAATAGTAGAATTTTTAACCAAAAGAAATAAATTATGGAAAAAAATATAATAGTAGACTCTAAAAAAAAAAAATAATTAAGTTTCAACCAAAAAATATGAGTTTTTAAGAAAAGAGTTGAATTTTCAGCAAAATAATTAAATGTCCAACAACAAAAAAAAAAGAATTTTCAACAAAAAAAGTTAATTTTTTACCAAATAGTTGAATTTTCACAGGAAAAAGATAAATTTATAACTAAATATTTAAATTTTGAACTAAAAAAAGTGATTTTTCAAAAAAATTGAAGTTTCAACAAAATAATTAAATTTTCAACAAAAAACTTTACTTTTAAAGTTTTAACCAAATAGTTGAATTTTCAAGTCAAAAGGACAAATCTGCCATAAAAAATTTGCATTCGCAACCCGAAAATATGAATTTTCAACAAAAAAGTTATTTTTCGAAAAAAACACTTTTCAACAAAATAATTGAATGTTCAATTAAAAAATGACTTTCCAACAAAATAATTAAATGTTCAACTAAAAAAGATGAATTTTCAACAGAAAAGTTTCTTTTCAACCAAACAGTTAAATTTTCAACAAAAAAAGTCGTATTTTTCAACAAAATAAATACATTTTTAACCAAACAAATGAAGTTCCAACTAAAATAATGAATCTTCAACCAAAAAATTTTTTTTTTGGTAGAACATTTAATTATTTTGTTGATAATTCATTTTTTTTTTTGAAAATTCATTTTTTTTTTAAACTCTAAATGTATTCTCTTTAGTTAAAATTAAAATATTTAGTTATAAATTTATCTTTTTCAGTTGTAAATTCAACTATTTGATTAAAAATGAACTTTTTTGTTGAAAATTCATCTTTTTGGTTGAACATTCAATTATTTTGTTGAAAAGTCTTTTTTTGGTTGAAAATTCATTTTTGTAACTGGAAATTTATTATTTTTAGTTAAAAATTCAAATATTAATTTATAAATTTATCTTTTTCAGGTGAAAATTGAAAAATATTTTAACTTGAAAGTTAAAATATTTGGTTAAGAATAAACTTTTTGTTGGACATTTCATAATTTTGTTGAACCGTCATTTTTTTTGGTTGGATATTCACTTTTGTAACTGGAAATTTATTATTTTTAGTTAAATATTCAAATATTAATTTATAAATTCATCTTTTTCAGGTGAAAATTCAACTATTTTATTAAAAATGAACTTTTTTATTGAAAATTCATCCTTTTGGTTGAACATTTAATAATGTTGTTGGAAATTCATTTTTTTGGTTAAAAATTCATTGTTTTAATCTGAAAATGTATTATTTTTAGCTGAAAATTAAAATATTTTATTTTGGTAGAACATTTAATTATTTTGTTGAAAATTCATTTTTTTCAAACTCAAAATGTATCACTTTAGTTAAAATTAAAATATTTAATTATAAGTTTATCCTTTTCAGGTGAAAATTCAACTATTTGATTAAAAATGAACTTTTTTATTGAAAATTCATCTTTTTGGCTGAACATTTAATAATGTGGTTGGAAATTCATTTTTTTGGTTAAAAATTCATTGTTTTAATCTGAAAATGTATTATTTTTAGCTGAAAATTAAAATATTTTATTTTGGTAGAACATTTAATTATTTTGTTGAAAATTCATTTTTTTTAATTCATTTTTTTTGTTGCAAATTCATTTTTTTCAAACTCAAAATGTATTCTCTTTAGTTAAAATTAAAATATTTAATTATAAGTTTATCCTTTTCAGGTGAAAATTCAACTATTTGATTAAAAATGAACTTTTTGATTGAAAATTCCTCTTTTTGATTGAACATTCAATTATTTTGTTGAAACGTCTTTTTTTGGTTGAAAATTAATTCTTTTGTTGAATATTCATATTTTTGGATTACAAATGCAACTTTTTTATGGAAGATTTGTCTTTTTGAGTTGAAAGTTAAAATATTTGGTTAAGAATAAACTTTTTGGTCATTTTTTTCGGTTGAAAATTCATTTTTGTAACTGGAAATTTATTAATTTTAGTTAAAAATTCAAATATTAATTTATAAATTTATCTTTTTGGGGTGAAAATTCAATTATTTGGTCAAAAATTAACCTTTTTTGTTGATAATTCTTTTTTTTTTTGGCTAAACATTTAATTATTTTGTTAAAAAGTCATTTTTTCGTTGAGAATTTAACTACTTGGTTGAAAGTTGAACTCCTTTGTCAAAAATATTTGGGTGAAGATTTATATTTTTAGTTCAAAATTCAACTATTTGGTTGAAAATTCGTCTTTTTGGTATTTTTGGTTGAAAATTTCGACCACTTTGTTGACAATTAATTTTTTTACTAAAAATTGAATATTGTTTCAGTTGCAGATTCATCATTTTGTTTGGAAATTCTTGTTTTTGGTTGAAAATTTACCTATTTTACTGAAAAATTTTTTGGCTCGAAAATAAAGTTTTTTACTGGAAATTTAACTATTCCAGTTGAAAATTTATCATATTAGTTGAAAATAAATTTTTTTTGATTGAAAAACTATTTCTGGTTGAACTCCTTCGCTAAAAATTAATTTTTTTAATAGAAGCTTCATCATTCCTATCTTTGAAAGTTGGTATTCGTCGTTTAGTTACCGTTACCGTTACTTAGTTACCATAAGGCGCTCTCATCGACGATGGGCGATCTGTGTTTATTTGAACTCGAGATGTTTGTTTTCATAAGAAGCTTAGCGGAAGTATATGCATTTATACTTCGGTATATATACGATTCCTTCTACGCATTTTTTCAAAAGAAGGCTTTTAATTAACATTTTTAATATTTCATTCATATTTTGAAAAATTCATTTTCGATTTAACGTTTTAGTCATAGTTCATATTTATATTTCAAAATGTTTGAAACTTTCGAAATTTTGAGTACCATTTGTTTTTGAATTGTGTTTGGATTTTTTATAATAAAGGTTAATTTTTTATTTAAAAACTTTTTTCAACATATAGGATAAATTAGTTTAGGGTATCAAGAAAGAATGTATTTCCAATAATTCGTTTCTACTATAGCTCGCAAATATATAATAATTATTAATTATTTTAACAATTTTCATAAACATATTTAGAGTTTGGCTATTTTTCACGGAATAGGTACAGTTTGTTTACAAAGTCAACTACGAACGTCTTTCTGATGAAACTTTTCTATGTTGCTTCGTAAATTTACAATAATTATTAATAATTTAAACCATTTGCATAGACAACTTCAGAGTTTGGCTATTTTTCAACGAATAGGCTAAATTTCTTTTACAGAATTCACTAAGACTATCCTTCCGATGACTCTTTTCTATGAAGCTTTGCAAATTTACAAGAATTATTAATTATTTAAACAGTCTTCATAAACATATTTAGAGTTTGGGTATTTTTCAAGGAATATGCACAATTTGTTTACGGAGTCAACTCAGAATATCTTTCCGATAATTCTTTTCTATGTTGCTTTATACATTTATAAGAATTATTCATTATTTAAACAATTTTGATCAAAAAATTAAGAGTTTGGCTATTTCTCAACGAATAGGCTCAATTTTGTACAGAATTAAGTAAGAATATCTTTCAGATTACTTTTTTCTATGATGTTAAGAAAAGTCTTTCTGATGACTATTTTCTATATTGCTTTGTAAATTTACAAGAATTAATAATAATTTAAACAATTTTCATACAGAAATTTAAAGTTTGGCTATTTTTTAACAAATATGCTGAATTTTTTTACAGAACTAGCTAAGAATGTCTTCACAATGACTTTTTTGTATGATGATTTTCAAATTTTCAAGAATTATTAATTATTTAAACAATTTTCATAAACAAATTAAGAGCCCGGTCATTTTTCAACGAATAGGTCCAATTAGTTTAGGGAATCAAGAAAGAATGTATTCCCAATAAATCTTTTCTACGATACTTTGCAAATATACAATAATTATTAATTATTTTAACAATTTTTCTAAACATATACAGAGTTTGTCTATTTGTCAAGGAATGGGCAGAATTTGTTTACGGAGTCAACTAGGAATGTCTTTTCGATGACTATTTTATATGCTGCTTTGTAAATTTACAAGAATTATTATTTGTAATATCATTATTTTTAAAGAATTGGCTCAATTTGTTTACAGGACCAACAAGAATGAAATAAAAATAAGTCTTTCCTATGTTACTTGTATGTTTGGCTGTTTTTTAACGAATAGGCTCCATTTTTTATAGAATTAAGTAAGAATATATTTGCAGTGACTTTTTGCTATAATGCTCTGCAAATTCCAAAGAATGAATAATTATTTGAACAATTTTGATAAATATATCAAGAGTTTGGCTATTTTTGAAAGAATAGGCTCAATTTGTTTACGGAATCAATAAAGAATGTTTTTCAAATACCTCTTTTCTATGATACTTTGAAAATTTACAATAATTATTAATTATTTAAACAATTTTCATAAACACATTCAGAACAATTTGTTTACGGAGTCAACTAAGATTGTCTTTCCGATGACTCTTTACTATGTTTTGTAAATGTATAAGAATTCTTAATTATTTAAACAATTTCGATTAAAAAATTTACAGTTTGGCTATTTTTCAACGAATATAGGCTCAATTTTTCACAGAATTAGATAAGAATATCATTCCGGTGACCTTTTTCTATAATTCTCTGCAAATTTCAAAGAATTAATTATTATTTAAACAATGTTGATAAACAAATTAAGAGTTTGACCATTTTTCAACGAGTAGGCTCGATTTGTTTACGGAATGAATAAAAAATGTTTTTCAAATATAAACACATTCAGAACAATTTGTTTGCGGAGTCAACTAAGATTGTCTTTCCGATGACTCTTTACTATGTTTTGTAAATTTACAAGAATTATTAATTATTTAAACAATTTTGATTACAAAATTTAGAGTCTGGCTATTTTTCAATGAATAGGCTCAATTATTTACATAATTATTTATTCTGCATCGTGAGAGGGTATCCATGCGAAGCCGTGTACAAATCGAAATTATTGCAGTAAAAATTAATTTCATGGTATTTTTTTGAAATTCATTTCCAAATAAAATAAATACATGCAAATAAATTGGTCGCGCGCGGAGCGCGCGTATGAGGCTCTAGTTTTATCTGAAAATTCATCTCTTTGGTTAAAAATTTATTTATTTGGTTTAAAAATTCGCTTTTCTTTAGTTGAAAATTGAACTAATTTGTTGAAAATTATTATTTTTTTGTTGAAAATTAATTTTTTCATCTGAAAATTTAACTATTCCATTGTTGATTGAAAAATGATCGTTTTTAGTTGAAAATTCAACTATTTGGTTGAAAATTAAACATTTTATTTCAAAAATCATATTTTTGGGTTGAAAATTTAACTTTTTAATTATTTTATTCGAAATTCATTTTTTTTGGGTACAAAAAATGGTAAATTCGTCAGGCGTTATTTATAGTTAAAAAAAATCTACGTGGAATATATTATTTGAGGTAACTGTATGTTCACTCACTGTCAATTTCTGAAGAAGTCTCGTTTGCAGTCCGTTTCTTGCATACTAATTTAATTTCAAGGTTTGAGAATTCCAGAATTTGCTATTAGCAACAACATCACGTAATTGTTGTTAAAATGTTGACAAACATCTCTAACAGTTTGAGAGACTTTTTACGAATTTCAATCAGAACGAAATTAACTTTTACCTTACTTTATTTATTTCTGTCTAAGCGATCAATTTTGAACTGGAATAATATTCAGTTTTTGGTAAAAAAAATTGTCAACAAAAAAGCGAATTTTTCAACCAAATAAATAAAATTTAACCAAAGAGATGAATTTTCAACCAAAAATATGACAGTGGACTTTTCAACTGAATGAATTTTTCTTTAAACAATTTTTTTTTAACAAATGAATTTTCAACTAAAATGATAAAGTTTCAACTGGAATAGTTAAATTTCCAGTAAAAACTAAATTTTGAAGCAAAAAAATTTCAATAATGTAGATAAATTTTCAAACAAAGACAAACTAAATGATAAATCTTTAACCGAAATAGTATTCAATTTTCAGTAAAAAAAATCATCAACAAAAAAGGCGAATTTTTTAACCAAATAAATAAATTTTTAACTAAAGAGATGAATTTTCAGATAAAATGATGAAGCTTCTATTCAAAAAATTAATTTTTAGCGAGCGAGTTCAACCAGAAATAGTTTTTCAATCAAAAGAAATTCATTTTGAACTAATATGATAAATCTTCAACTGGAATAGTTAAATTTCCAGTAAAAAACTTTATTTTCGATCAAAAAAAAAAAATTTCAGTAAAATAGGTAAATTTTCAAAAAAAAAAATAAATAATTTCCAAATTAAATCATGAATCTTCAACTGAACCAATATTCAATTTTTAGTAAAAAAATTAATTGTCAACAAAGAGGTCGAAATTTTCAACAACAAAAATAAGTTTTCAACTAAAAAGATGAATTTTCAACAACAAAAAAAGACGAATTTTCAACCAAATAGTTGAATTTTCAACTAAAAATATTAATCTTCAACCAAATATTTTTAGCAAAGGAGTTCAACTTTCAACCAAGTAGTTAAATTCTCAACGAAAAAATTACTTTTTAACAAAATAATTAAATCTCCAGCAAAAAAGAAAAAGAATTTTCAACAAAAAAGGTTAATTTTTTATCAAATAGTTGAATTTTCTCTTGAAAAATATAAATTTATAAATAAATATTTGAATTTTTTATTAGAAATAATAAATTTCCAGTTACAAAAATTAATTTCCAACCGGAAAAAATGAAGTTTCAACATAATTATTAAATGTCCAACCAAAAAGTTTATTCTTAACCCGATATTTTAACTTTCAAGTCAAAAAGACAAATGTTCCATAAAACCGTTGCATTTGAAATCCAAAAATATGAATATTCAATAAAAGAGTTCATTTTCAACCAAAAAAAGACTTTTCAACGAAATAATTGAATTTTCAACCAAAAAGATGAATTTTCAACAAAAGAGTTTATTTTTAATCAAATAGTTGAATTTGCACCTGAAAAAGATAAATTTATAACGAAATATTGTAATTTTAACTAAAGAGAATACATTTTGAGTTAAAAAAAAAATGAATTTCCAAAAAAAAAAGAATCTTCAACAAAATAATTAAATGTTCTACCAAAAAGATGGATTTTCAACAAAAAAGATCATTTCTAATCAAATAGTTGAATTTTCACCTGAAAAAGATAAATTTATAACTAAATATTTTAATTTTTAAGCTGAAAATAATACATTTTTAGTTTGAAACAATGCATTTTCAACCCAAAGAAATTAATTTCGAATAAAATAATTAAGTGTTCAATCAAAAAGAGGACTTTTCAATAAAAAAGTTCAGTTTTAATGAAATAGTTGAAATTTTACCTGAAAAAGATAAATTTATAACTAAATATTTTAATTTTTAGCTAAAAAGAATCATTTTTTGAAAAAAAAAGAATTTTCAACAAAATAATGAAATGTTTTACCAAAAAGATGAATTTTCAGCAAAAAAGATCATTTTTAATGAAATAGTTGAATTTGCAACTGAAAAAGATAAATTTATAACTAATATAGCTAAAAATAATACATTTTCAGTTTAAAAAAATGAATTTTCAGCAAAAAAATTAATTTTCAAAAACATTATTAAATGTTCAACCAAAAAGATGTATTTTCAACAAAAAAGTTCATTTTTAATCAAATAGTTGAATTTGCACCTGAAAAAGATAAATTTATAACTAAATATTTTAATTTTTAAGCTGAAAATAATACATTTTTAGTTTAAAACAATGAATTTTCAACCCAAAGAAATTAATTTCGAATAAAATAATTTAATGTTGAATCAAAAAAATGAATTTTCAATAAAAAAAGTTAATTTTTAATCAAATAGTTGAAATTTTACCTGAAAAAGATAAATTTATAACTAAATATTTTAATGTTTAGCTGAGAAGAATTCATTGTCAGTTTAAAAAAATGAATTTCCAACCCAAAAAAATGAATTTCAAACAAAATAAAGAAATGTTCAACCAAAAAGTTGAATTTTCAACAAAAAAGTTAATTTGTAATCAAATAGTTCAATTTTCACCTGAAAAAAATAAATTTATGACTAATATAGCTAAGAAGAATATATTTTCATTAAAAAAAAATAAAAATTTAAAAAAAATTGAATTTCCAACAAAATGATCAAATATTCAATCAAAAAGATCAATTTTGAACAGAAAAGTTTATTTTCAACCAAATAGTTGAATTTTCAAGTCAAAAAGACGAATTGGAAGATTCGTCTTTTTGACTTGAAAATTCAAAGAGGTGCATTTGTAACCTGAAAAAATCAATTTTCAACAAAAAAGTTAATTCTCAACCAAATAGTTGAATTTTCTCACAAAAAGAAGTTTTTAGTCAAGAAAGAAAAAAAATTTCAACCAAATTGTTGTATTTCCAACTTCTACCAAGAGAGATGAATTTTTGACGAAAAAAGTGAACTTTTCAAACCATAATGACAAATTTTGAAATCCATAGAATATCATTATAATATTATGGAACCTTTTAATTTATTTTGAAATCCAATGAATCCCTCAAATATTGTAAAATTGCTCGTAATCCCTTACAATTTTCTAAATACCATGGATTTTTTAAAATTTTGATTAACAATTTTTTTTTAAAATTTTTTTAATTTTCTAAATATTTTCTAAATACTTCGTATTTGAAATCTAACAAAATCTTCTTAAATTTTACGAAATGATGAAATCCCATGAAATTTTGAATATCTTTTAAAATGCATTTTAAATGTTTGAATCTTTGAAATCCTCTGAGATCCCATAAAATCCTATGAAATCCGTAGAAATTTCTTGAAATATTTAGAAATACCTTAAAAATTTCATTTAATTTTATTTCATTTATAGTTAAAGATTTAACCAAATAGTAAAATTTTTGAGCCAAAAAGACGAGTTTTTTCGAAGACAGTTGAATTTTTAACAACAAAACTACTTTTCAACCAAAAGGATGAATTTTTAACAAAATAGTTGAATTTTTGAACGAAAATGATGACTCTAACAAAATAATTAAATTTTCGAAATTCAATTATTTTTAACAAAATAATTGAATTTCTAACCAAATAGTTACGTTTTTGGTATACAAAGATTGCGTTTTCAAGTGAATGGTCGAATTTTTAATAACTTTTAATAAAATATTTGAATTCTCAACCTAAAAGTTGAATTTTCAACAAAGAAGATTAATTTTATATAAAAAAGACGAATTTCCAACTTATCAATATACAGTATAAAGTTTCAACCAAAAATGGAATAGTTAAATTTTAAGATAAAAACTGTGATAAAAAAAATTACTTGGAACAAAAAAAGAAATTTTCAACAAAATTGTTAAATTTTATATCAAAAAGATGAATTTTTGACGAAGAAGATTAATATTCTGACAAAAGAGACGAATTTTGAACAAAATACGTGATTTTTCAACAAAATTATTCAATTTTAAGGACAGAAAGACAAATTATTTACAAAAAAATTAAATTTTCAACTCAAGAATATGATTTTTGAAATAAAATGTTCAATTTTCAACCAAATAGTTTAATTTTCTACCAAATTTTTGAGTTTTCAAGCCAAAAAGATGAATTTTCTACAAAATAGTAGAACTTTTAACATAAAAGTTCATTAAAAAACAAATAGATGAATTTTCAATTATAATCATGAATCCTTAATGAAAAAAAAATTTATTTTTTTACAAAGTAGTTCAACTTTAAGTGAAATAATCGAATTTCCAACCAAACAATTGAATTTTTAACCAAAAAGGATAAATTTTCAACCAAGAAGATTAAATTCCTACCAAGGAAAACAAAGTTTCAACAAAATGGTGAATTTTTAACCAGAAACTTGACCTTTTAAATAAAAAAGATATATTTTTAAACAAAAATGAAATAGTTTCATTGTCAATTTGAAAAAATTATTTTCAACCATACATGAAACGAATTTTCATCAAAATTCGAATTCGAAATTCGAAAAGAAACGTGGTTCGAATTTTCAAAGAAAGAAATGAACCTTTATCTGAAAAAATAAATTTTTAACATTGTAGTTGAATTTTTGATAAAAAATATAACTTTTTAACAAAATAGTTCATTTTCAACAAAATAATCAAACTTTCAACGTAAATAATAGAATTTTTAACCAAACGAGATGAATTCCGAACCAAAAATATAATATTAGCCTTCTCAATAAAAAAATAAACTTTCACCCAAAAATAATAATAATGTTATCTTAGTTCATAACGTTATTTCCACTTATAACTCCACCCCCTGTTAAAAACCTTAGTTTATAGCCCTTTCCTCCAATAAAACTAGTAACGTAGTTTATGAAAAGTACCGCCAGGCCACTTTCTCTTTTAGGACTACACTACTATTTTTGACCAAAAAAGATGACTTAAAAAAAACAGTTGCATTTTCAACAAAATAATGAAATTTCCAACCTAAAGAAACGTGGAAAACGTGGAAACGTGGTTTATGAAAGTAGCGCCAGCCCAATTTTTATTTCAGGGCGGGTTACAGAAGAATAATGAATTGGGAATACCAATTAGATATGCATGATCAGTTTGCGATGTAACGTGATTATTGTAGCAGACAGCAGTCGAATTCTTGACCAAAATAGTTGCATTTTCAACAAAATAATTAAACACTTCATCCTAATAATAGAATTTTTAACCAAACGAGATGAATTCCGAACTAAAAATATAATAGTATCCTTCTCAATAAAAAAATTAACTTTCACCAAAAAATAATAATAATGTTATGTAAGTTCATAACGTTATTTTCACGTATAACCCCCCCCCCCTGTTACCAACCTTATTTTGTAGCCCCTCCCCCATCCATAAAACTAATAACGTTGTTTATGAAAAGTACCGCCAGGCCACTTTTTCTTTTAGGATTACACTACAATTTTTTACCAGAAAAGATTACTTTAACAGAATAGTTGCATTTTCAATAAAATAATTATATTTCCAACCTAAATAATAGAATTTTCAACCAAACGAGATGAATTACGAACCAAAAATATAATAGTAGCCTTGTTACGATTGTAGCAGACAGCAGTCGAATTTTTGACAAAAATAGTTGCATTTTCAACAAAATAATTAAATTTACAACCTGAATAATAGAATTCGTAACTAAGCGAGATGAATTCCGAACGAAAAATATAAATGTAGCCTTCTCAATAAAAAAATTGACTTTTACCCATAAATAATAATAATGTTATCTAAGTTCATAACTTTATTTTCACTGATAACTCCCCGCCCGTTATTACCAACCTTAATTTTAGCGCGGGGGGCGCCCTCCCTGAAACTGGTAACGTACTTTATGGAAAGTACCGCCAGGCCGCTTTTTCTTTTAGAAATACACCACTAGTTCCAGAAGAATAATGACTTAAGAATACTAATCGGATATGCATGATCAGTTTGCGATGCATCGTGATTATTGTAGCAGACAGCAGTCAAATTTTTGATCAAAATTGTTGCATTTTCAACAAAGTAATTAAATTTACAAGCTAAAAAATAGAATTTTTAACCAAGCGAGATGAATTATGAACCAAAAATAAAATAGAAGCCTTGCTACCAACCAACCTTAGTTTTCAGCCCCCCCCCCCCCCCCATAAAACTTGTGACTCGGTTTATGAAAAGTGCCGCCAGGCCACTTTTTCTTTTAGGACAACACTACAATTTTTGACTAAGAAAGATGGCTTTAACAAAACAGTTGC
>CAKNYM010047739.1:2737-17933 GCA_932195095.1 Andricus curvator
TACACTCTTTATATGTCATAAATTAAATTACGTTAAAACACTATATTCATTTATTTTGGTTGAAAGTTCTCTTTGTTTTAAAACATTATAAGCCACTTTTCATTTTCAATCCAATGATCTGAGAGAATTTGAAAATATTTTCCGGAAACTTTGGGACGTTTTGGATCTCAGAATTCAAGAAATATAGGATTCCATGAGATTTTCGCGACTTTTCATCATCTTTTATGAGCAAATTTCACGGTATTTCAAAAACTTTGAGGTATATTTGAGATTTGGGAGAATTTGAGGTTTTTGAAAATTCGAAAATTTGCAATTCAATTATTATAACTATTCTAATATTTCAACCAGAAGCAAATTTCATCTATATCTATATATAACTCTTTTTCAAATTAAAAATAAAAAAAAAATAAAAAAATAAAAAAAAGACTTATTGGCTCATGTTTTAGAGGTAGGCCAGGATTCGGCTTTGGGCACATATTAACTCCTATCAAATACAATGCTGCTGAAGGCTGGTAACCTTCTCAGCATAAATCACCAACCAATTGAGACTCTCGGTTTCCTTTCTCTGTCCTCACCTCCCCCCCCCCCCACACACACACAGTAACAGAAGTATTGGTGGGACTGACGTTACAGATAGACTATCCACCGTACGACGAATAATCACTTAACTTGGACATGATTTCGGCTCGCAAAACAAATTTTCGCGCATAAAGGTGATAGTTGGGTGTACAATCTAAACATGAATAATACAAACAATAAAGTAGCCTCGGAATGGACTGAAACTTGGATCGACAAAATGCATGCACACGGTAAACGTAAAGGTCGAATTTCAGGCGATGAATGGAGACTGGGTGTATGGAATGCTAGAGGAGTGAATGACCTTAAAATAAGAGAACTACGAGAAACTATGCACGCAAGGAAACTAGATATTTTATGTGTACCTGAGACGAAGAAAAAGGGTTGCGAAAGTAGAAACATAGAAAATGGGGTGTTAAAAGGCGGTTTTGAAATATGGTCAGGAGTAGGTAGTGAATCAAATCGTAGTCAAGGGATCGGTTTAATTATGAATAAAAAAGCAAGACAGTATCTCAAAGATCATGATTTTGTATCTCCCAGATTGTTGTGGGCTAGAATGAAGGTAGGAATCAGAAGGTTATCTATCATAGCGTGCTACGCCCCAGTTGACAGTGAGCCGCGAGAAGTCAAAGACGCTTTCTGGGACACTTTAAATGACACAATAAGTACTTGCGATCCAGGTGAAAGAATAATTCTGCTAGGAGATATGAACGGGTGGGTCGGCGTTCAACGTCAGGATACAGATACAGAAAGGGTACTAGGTAAATTTGGGGATCCAAGAAAAAATTATAACGGGGAAAAATTAGTTAGCTTATGCCTAGAAAAGGGCCTATTTATTACCAATACTTGGTTTCGAGATAAAATGATCCACACGTACACTTGGTGTAAAGGAAATAATCGCAGTGTAATTGACTTCGTTATTGCGGATGAAAGACTAAGAGAACTAGTCAAAGATACAAGAGTCATGAGGGGTTCCGAATGCAATACCGATCATTATCTTTTAATCTCTAAAATAAACTTAGGCCGGGGATGGAAAAGAAAGAGAACAGAAAAAACGAAACAAACTCGAATAAAGATTGAAAATTTACAGAAACCGGAAGTGCGAATAGAGTTTCAAAATAAGTTAAGCGAACGCATAGATAGGGCAACTTGGGAAACGCTTACGAGCAATAAAGATATAGAGGGCGCGTGGGCTTTATTACGGGATACCATTGTTAAAACGGCAATTGAAGTGTGTGGTACGGCAGTGGTAGGAAGAAAGTCTGGTGATGCATGGTGGAATGATGAAATTCAAGCAGCCCAGCGAGAAAAGAAAAAAGCGCACAAGAGAACATTAAACATGACAGGTCTTAGCGATGAGGAGAGAAATAGACTCAAAAATGATTACAAAGACAAAAAGAGGAAAATGAAACGGCTAGTCAAGGAGAGTAAAGAAAAAATCAGAACAAAATACAAAACGGTTTTGGAGGAATAATGAAACTACTATATAAACAGTTGAAGGAAAGTAAAAGTACAGAGTTTGCTAGCATGAGAAACAGCAAAGGTGAAATGCTATATGATATAGACGGGATAGTAGACGCTTTAAAAGACTCTTTTAAAGAACTATTAGGAGGTGAAGATATAGGACAACAAAACTGCGACATAGAACATAATGCATTAGAAAACCCAATTGAAAAAGTCTGTGTCACTGAGGTCCGAGACATAATTAAGAACTTGAAAAACGGTAAGGCTGCTGGCATAGACAGTATTAGTGCTGAAATGCTCAAATACGGTGGCGAGTACATACCTCACAGGTTATGCGAATTAATAAATTTATGTATCGAGACGGGGAAAGTCCCAGACGATTGGAAAAAAGCGATTATCGTACCAATATACAAAAGAAAGGGAGATAAAAACAACTGCAGTAATTACAGAGGTATCAGCCTACTAAGTACCGTAAGTAAAATATACTCAAAAATACTTATTCGTAGGGTAATGGAAATCACAGAAGAAAAAATATGGGAAGTCCAAAGTGGATTTATGCCAGGAAGATCATGTACAGATCAGATATTTAGCCTAAGACAGATCACAGAAAAAAGCTTGAGAGTAGGAAAGAAAGTTTTCTGTGCATTTATTGACCTAGAAAAAGCATTTGACACGGTAAATAGAAGTAAACTTTGGGAAGTTCTTAAAGAGTACGGAGTAAATGGAGGGCTCCTGCAAGCAATAAAAACAATATATACAGGTAGTAAAGCGAGCGTAAGGGTAAACGGGAAACTGAGTGACTGGTTCGATATTACGCAAGGCGTGAAACAAGGATGCGTTATGTCCTCGTGGCTATTTATCATATTCATGGATAAGTGTCTAAGAACTGCACTCTTCGACGAAGAAGGTGTAGATCTCCAAACAGTTAAGGTACGTGGGTTAGCTTTCGCAGATGACAAGATTGTTATGGCAGAATCAGTCGAGGACTTGCAAAGAATGTTGAATAAACTTCATACAAGCATGAAGGACATGGGACTCAAAATTAACGTAAATAAAACAAAAATCATGGTGTTTGAGGGAAAGAGTGAGAAAACAATGTGCAACATTGTCCTAAATGATGAGAGATTAGAACAAGTTGACAAGTACGTATATCTAGGTAGTCTATTCACTAGCGACGGAAAAATAGATGGGGAGTTAGATAGGCGCATAAATAAGGGTAAACAGGTTATCGGTAGAGCAGGGTCCATCCTAACAAATAAAAACATATCAAAAAAAGCTAAAATGGCCATACACAATTCTATATTCCTACCGACTGTACTATACGGTAGCGAGACATGGACATGTCAAGAAAAGGACAGGAGTAAAATTAACGCGATCGGCATGAAACCTCTGCGCATAATATGCGGGAAAACACTAATGGACAAAGTCCGAAACGAGACAATCCTCAAAGAATGTGGTGCAAAAGAGACAATAGTTGACACATGGGAAAGAAATCAGTTAAGATGGTTCGGACATCTTGAAAGAATGAAAGATGAACGACTGACCAAACAAGTGTATAAAGGTAAAGTAAATGGCAGAATGCCCAGAGGTAGACCGCCGAAAGAATGGTTAGAATCTATAAATGAGACATTAATCCGTAGAGACATAAGAAGCCATAGAAACACAAGAGCTTGCATGAAAAAATGCATGGACGTGAAGGAAGCTAGAGTAGTATGCCAGGACAGAAAAGTGTGGCGACAAATAGTTTGTAAACAGAGTGACAGTAGAATGAATGACGCCTGAAACAAAGATCTTGGATACTAATGGGCCCAAGTGGAGAACCATACATAACAATTTTGTGAGGCTCTTCACTTGGGGTGATCGCTAGAGAGATTGATCAGCAACCTGGGTCGGAGCAGTGTTGCGGAGTAAACGTGTCATTTAAATAAATAACACGAGAATTCCAGATCAATCTAAAATATATATACCTAACACTTATATACCTATCCATCTCATACCTATATTCCTACCTACCTTATACCTATATACCCATATGCACACTACTATTCTCCAACCGAGCAAGTCATGCCTACCCCGAAAGGGAAATGGCTTAATGGTATAATAATAATAATAATAATAACAGGCCCCTATCGCACCCTATATTACTTTTCTTTCAAAAAATTAACTCATGGGTTAATCACTATTCAATTCAGGACATATTTTTGAAGTGTCTTGAATTCTTTTGAAATATTTCAGGGTATTTTTAAAGATTCCGATAATCTTTCAATAGATCTTGAAAATTTGAAAAGATTTTTAAGATTTCAAACTATTTTTTAAACTTCTCAGGCATTTTCAAGAGCTTTTATTTTTAAATATTTTAGGGAATTTTAAAAGATTAGAACATTGCGCACTAATTACCCTTTATTTAGAATAAAATCTATTAAGTGCAACTACTTTCTTACAGTTTAACGATTTTGTAACATTTTTAAAATTATTTTTTAACTGAAAATTGAACTAAGGTAAACGTCCCAGTAATCCCCACGGTCCCAGTAATCACCAGTTTTGAAGTGTAAACGCCAGAAGTAAGTATTTTCCGCATTCAAATACATTCCTAAAATATTTTTAAGTAAGTTTGAACAGTGCTTGTCATGGAAACCAAATTAGTTTTTTTGTACAAATAGTGCACATGGGTAAAAAAAATTGATTTGTATTGCCGGTGGCCATGAATCACGAAACGTGGAAAATAGCTTAACATTTAGGTTATGAAAGACGTTTCTTTGTTTAAGCTTTTAATATGTCAAGAAATTACTTGATCGGGACGAAAATTATTTTTTTTTAAATGAAAGATCATTTTTGTTTCATAAAATTAGGCGAATTCTTCATTTAGTACCTTCCCGTTCGAGAAATATCGGGCGCGATTATAGGGACATTTCAAAAGCATAGTTGCTGGAGTAATCGCGGGACGAATCTGTCAAAATTTTATTTCCATATTTCGTTACAAATAATGATTTAATTAATTTCAAAAAGGCGTGAAATGAAATCGGAGAACTAACTTGTTACTGCGTGAAAAGTAATCGTAATATAAATTAGTGCTTAAAACTGAAAAAAGGTGATGTAAAATATTGGCATGACTATTATAGTGATTTCATCAGCAATTTTTTAGTTTATTATCATTTTTTAGTGAAGTTAATATTTATTGAGTAGTTTTTAATTAGCTCACATTAATCTATACTGCATAATATAAAGAAAAATGTGTAACAGATATATAATTATTGATAGTTTTAATGTTCTGACAACGTAAACAGAACATAACCTTCAAATACACATGATTTTTTTAGTCACTGCAATTTATCAAATTTCGTCATTGTGTTTATAATTTATGTTGCAAAAAAGTTAATTGTACAAATTACCAGTGTGTAAATTTTTGCATCCCAAGTAATTATGTTGTACTTAGCCATTTTATAGAACAAAGTTAGGTTATATGACTTTATACAACTCAATATTATGTTTCGAATTTTATTTTAAAAAGGAAAGTTGCGTTAATAATTTTTAATTAAAATATTCAGCAATATAAAAGAATTTCATCATTGTAGTTATCACTTATCATGATAAAAATTCTAATAAATATTTACTTCGATTTATTTTTGAGACCACTTTATTTCTTATAAATAAAATATTAATTTTATTCGAAAATATTTTTAATTGAAATAAAAACTAAAATTTCAAAAGAAAATTCATTTTTATTATGATTAATTATTATAATGTCCATCAGACGTATTGGAACTATCAGAAGATTCGATTTTAAGGTTATGTTTCGACGGATTTCATCTCGGAGGCCTCAATCTCTCGTCAATCAATATAAAACTAACAATACATCTTTCATTTCGTTAAAGTATACTTAAAATACAAAGATACACTTGCAATACACGTCCAAATCACTAAAAACTGATTTCAAGAAAACTTAACCTTTTTGGCGAAGACTGGGAAACGACTGGCAATTAGTAGGACATGGCAGATTCGGAAATGGCGGTGACTGGGACATCGGTGCTTTTTGACTTTTAATTGTTTATCAATAAGAAGTAATATTAAATATAATGTAAAACCAATTTTTATAATATTCTAGGATGTTTAATGCTTCAATCAGTACCAATAATTTTTTAACTAATCCTTCCAAAACAATTTTCGAAATATTTGAAGTCAATTAAATCTCTTATGGTGGCGATTACTGGGACGTTTACCTTATTCTATGTTTGGTTAAAAATGTATTTTCTGCAATTGAAAATTCAACTATTTGGTTTAAAATTCATGCGTTTTATTAAAAATTAATCTTTTTGCCAGAAAATTAATCTTTTTGGTTCAATTTTGGATTAATTTTTTTTTTATTTAACCATACATTTTTAACCGAAAATTTAACTAGATCATATTTGTTTGAATATTAATCTTTTTTAGTTAAAAATTCAACTATTAGGTTAAAAAATTGAAATATTTGTTTGAAAATGCATGTATTTTGCTAAAAATGATTTTTTATTGAAAATTAGTGTTTTTATTGAAAATTAATTTTTTTAACTAAATTTTTTGTCGACATAGTTTTTGATATATATATATATACAATCTTTTTGGTGGAAAATTCATCCTTTTTAGTTGAAAATTCATCTATTTTGTAGAAAATTTGTCTTTTTTTGGTAGTAATATAACCTTTTTGGTTGAAAATTCAATTATTAGTTTGAAAATTCCATTCAAAATTAAAATATTTTATTTAAAATTCACGTATTTTGTTAAAAATTATTCTTTTTTCGTCGAAAATTAATTTTTTTGGTTGAAATTTCATGTCTTTGCTTGAAATCTAGTTTTTTAAAATTGAAAATTAATTTTGTTCAACTATTCAATTTTTCGTAGAAATTTTTTTTTATGGACATTTAATCTTTTCAGTTGAAAATTCATCTGTTTGGTTGAAAATTTAACTATTTCGTGGGAAATTTATTTTATTTGGTTACAAACTTATTTCTCTAACTTAAAATTAAACTGTTCTATTTTTTGTTGAAAATTGATCTTTTTTAGTTGAAAATTCATCTATTTTGTTGAAATTTTTTTTTTGTAGCAATATAACCTTTTTGGTTGAAAATTGAACTATTTGGTTAAAAATTCATTTTTATGATTGAATCTGCATCATTTTAGTTAAAAGTTCATTTCTTTGGTTAAAAATTTAACAAATTTTGTTGAAAATTTTTTTTTTTTGACAATGAATTTTTTAATAATAATGTAGCTATTTTATTTTTGCTGGAAAATTGATCTTTTTCAGTTAAAAATTCACTTATTTTGTCAAAAACTCGTAATTTCCAGAAATTTGTTATTTATTTCAATAGTTTGTAGAGATTGAAATTTTGTTTTGAACAATAAATAACAATTGAACAATTATTGATTTGGAAAATAATTGAGTAAGTTTTAAATATATTTAGAAGTTTTGAAAAGGTTCCAAAATAATTTAAACCGTGAAAAGAAGATTTATTTTCATCTAAAAAGAATCAATTTTTAATCAAACATGCAATAGATAAATTTGTATTACAAAAATTGAATTTTCAAGAAAAAAAACGAATTTTCTATACAACAGTTGAATTTTCTACCAAAAAGATGAATTCTCAAACAAAATACATCAACTTTGAACCAAATGGTTGAATTTTCAATAAAAAAGATTAAATTTCTTTTTAAAAAGACGAATTTTCAACAACTTACATACATTTTCAACCAAATAGTTGTTTTTTAACCTAAAAAACATCAATTTTTAACCAAAAAATCAATAGTTAAATTTTTAGCAAAAAAAACTAATTTTTTACAAAATAGTTGAATTTTCAACAAAATTTCTTAATTTTTCGTTACAAAATTAATTTTTAGCAAAGCAGTGGAATGGTCAACGTATACAAATGAATTTTCGGCAAAAAATATAATAGCTAATATTTGAAGTAAAAAATAATTTTATTTTAAATCAACGTGTTAATTTAAAACTTTATACGTTACAATTTTCATTGTTCCATTTAACAAATTTTTGATCTGTAAGTGAAATTTTTAAATTTTGGTGCATAAATAACAATTCAACAATTATCAATTTGGAAAAAATTTGAGTTAGTTTAAGAGAATTTATAACTGAAAAAAATTTCGAAAAATAAAAAACTAAATTTATATTTTTTAAGATTTCCAAATAAAATTTTGAAACTTTTTACTGATCTTTAAAGGTTTTGAGAAAATAAAAAAAATTTCTTAACTTTGCTGGGAAAATTTAAAATGATTTTTTATTTTGAAAAATTAATTTTACGAGAAGATTTAAAAAAATAAATTTTTTTTTTTTGTAAATTATAAATAACAATTCAACAATTATTGATTTGGAAAATAATCGAGTAAGTTTTAAATTTATGTAGACGTTTTGAAAAGATTCCAAAATAACTTAAAACGCGAAAAGGTTTAAAATCATTTAAAACACAATCTATATTTTTGAAGATGTCGAACACAAAATTCATAAACTTTTTAGGCATTTTGAAAAGTTTTTAATAAATAAAAAATTTGTATCAAAATTCCTAGAAAAACTAACAATAATTTTTTTTGTTTGAAAAATTAATTTTAAAAGAATATTTTATAAGATTTCCAAAATAAAAAAAAAATCTTATTAAATATTCTTTTAAAATTAATTTTCAAACAAATTATATATTTTGTTTTTCTAGGAATTTTGATACAAATTTTTTATTCATTAAAAATTTTTCAAAATGCTTAAAAAGCTTATGAATTTCGTGTTCCGACATCTTCAAAAATCTACATTGTGTTTTAAATGTTTTAAAATCTTTTTACGTTTCAAATTATTTTGAAATCTTTTAAAAACTTCTAAATATATTTAAAACGTACTCGATTATTTTCCAAATCAATAATTGTTCAATTGTTATTTATTATTCAAACAATTTTAAAAAGCTTTTTAAATATTCTCTTGAAATTAATTTTTCAAAATAAAAAATCATTTTAAATTTTCCGAGCAAAGTTAATTTTTTTTTATTTACTCAAAACTTTTGAAGATCCTTAAAAAGCTTCAGCATTCTATTTCGAAAGTTTTTTATTTTTCGAAATCTTTTCCAGATATAGATTTAATTTGGATCTTCTCAAAACCTGTAAATATCTCTTAAACTAACTCAATTTTTTCCAAATTGATAATTGTTCAATTGTTAATTGTTCAATTGTTATTCATGCATCAAAATTCAATAATTTCACTTTTAAAGTTTAAAGTTTAAGATGGCTTAGTTTTTAATATTTGATTTACAATTGCTCATTTTAAATTAAAATTAAAATATTGCTGAAAATTCAAAAAATTACTTAATTAAAAAATTTCAAATTAAATGGGTTAAAAATGGGATATTTCAGATTGAAACAATATTTGAATAGGATTTTGAATTGAATAAGAGCGTTTAATTTTTCAAATTATTTTTTAAATTCAGAATAGTTTATAAAGTTTCAATCGTTTAATTTTCAATTTGTTTAACCACTGAGGCTTTCGAATTGAAAAAGTAAATTATTGTTCAATTTTCAATAATCGAACTACAGTTCAATGTGATTGATTATAATAGCAAAAGTTCTTGGTAAAAATATACAACATAATTTGAAATTTTGTATTTTTTTGTAACGATTTGTAATTTTCTACAATAATTTACGCGAAATTAAGTGTTTTTATGACTTCAAACACCCAAATTAAAAAAAAAAAAATTCTGTAGTTTTCTGTAATACCTTCTAGATTTTCACAACAAAATTAAAAAAATATTAATGAAAAGTTATACAAATTTTTGAATTGTAGAAACTTGTACTTTATTGTTAACTTTTTTACTTTTCTACAAGAAAATATAAAAAAATAGCTATTTGTATTTGCCTGTATTTTTTTGTTAAATTTTGTACATTTTTTACAAAAAATTACAGTTTAAAAAAATTAAAGTATTTAGTTGAAAATTCTCCTTTTTGGTTAAAAGATTAATCTTCTTTGGTGAAAATGATATATATTGACTCGAAATCTTGGGAATTTAAAGTGTTCCATACTGTATTCAATCTAGTATCTACCTTCATTTAATTCGAAAGAATTTATTTATTCATTGTTACCCTATTTTCGTGAAAAATCACCTTCTGTCCTATCTTTCGATAGGATTTTGAGCTACATTACTTTTAAAATTGGGGTGGGTGGAGGTGGGATAGCCTAAAATTAGTAACGTAGTTGTCGTAGTTTATGGAAGACCCCCAAGTCCAGACAGAGGTTTCCGAGATTTAAAGAGATCATTTTTTGCAAGGCCAGTAAAAGACCCTATTGTGTCGCTGTATGGAGTGCAGAGAGTAAAATGTATTGTAGATTGTAGAATGTAGAACACAACACAAAAGCAAGCCCTTACAAGAAAAGAGAGGACTCTCAAGATCAAGAGAACTCTCATGTTCAGAAGGAAGAAAACCACTTCCAGTTTCCAGAGGGCAGGTCTGTCCCTTTAAGGATCTACAAGGTCATCAGCCTACGGGCTGGTCCCGGGTCTTGGGTCTGGGTCTGGGTCCTGTGTGAACCACATGAAAGGCGATGCGATCCAAGATCGGATGTTCGGGATCCGAGCTAGTAAGGCCCTTGGCATTAGTGCTCGCACGTGATACACGTATGTAGCACACGTTCTTCTGAACCCGCATGTCGTCGCGAAACGCCACACGCACGTGATCACAGGAGGAAGGATGTGGTTTAAAAGACGACTGGGCAGGTGACGCTCACGCTCTATCATCGCACAGGTCTACACTCCACATTATGCAAGATATAGTATCGCTCCTCCCGGGAATTAGTTATGCACTTCCAGTTCTCGAAAGCGTCCGACCCGAACGCCGGATATGCGTTTTGCAAATTTGCGATGTTGATGTACCCGCCGATCTGGCCATGAATTCACCTGTATAAATATCCGGGCAGATTATCGCCCAATCGAAGATTTTAAAGGTCACGCTGTCTCCAAGAGCGGAACGGTACCGGAGAGTGCGAATTCAGGAGAGGGTAATTGCTGTTTTTTTTCATGCTGAGTGATCACTGTGGTTGTTCAATTTATTTCCAGGCTTTGAAGTTTATAATCAGTTCCTGAAGTGGGCGAGAAACTGTAACCAACAAAGTTTTCGTTGATGAATCACCTAAGGTACATTAAACTTTAAATTAACATTTTTTTCTTTCTAAAACTGATTCTTCAGATTGACCTACATTCAACTCCCACTTCTAGAAGATTTAAAACTTCCTAAGACAAACCGGGAATGTCTGGGAAATTTTTTAATTTTGGGGTTTAAAATCGGTTCCTGAAGTGGGTGAGAAACTGTAACCAACAAAGTTTTCGTTGATAAATCACCTCACATACATTAAACTTTGAATTAATATGTTTGTATTTCTAAAACTGATTCTTTAGACTGACCTAGATTCAACTCCCACTTCTGGAAGCTTTAAACATTCCAAGGACAAACAGGGAATGTTTGGGAAATTTTTAAATTTCGAAGTTTAAAATCAGTTTCTGAAATGGGTGAGAAACTGTAACCAATCAGATTTTTAGTTGGTGAATCACCTACGGTACATTAAACTTTTAATTAATTTTTTAAAAATGATTCTTTAGATTGACCTAGATCCAACTCCCACTTCTGGAAGATTTGAAACTTCCTAGGACAAACAGGGAGTATTTGGGAAAATTTTTAATTTTGGGGTTTAAAATCAGTTCCTGAAGTGGGCGAGGAACTGTAACCAACAAGGTTTTTGTTGGTGAATCACCTAAGGTACATTAAACTTAAAAAAAAATTTCATTCTGAAACTGATTCTTCAGATTGACCTATATTCAACTCCCACTTCTGGAAGATTTGAAACTTCCTAAGACAAACGGGGAATGTTTGGGAAATTTTTTAATTTTGGAGTTTAAAATCAGTTCCTGAAGTGGGCGAGAAACTGTAACCAAAAAGCTTTTCGTTCATAAATCACCTAACTTACATTAAACTTTTAATTAACATTTTTTTCTTTCTAAAACTGATTCTTTAGATGGAACTAGATCCAACTCCTACTTCTGGAAGGTTTAAAACTTCCTAAAACAAACAGGGAATGTTTGGGGAACTTTTTCATTTCAGGATTTAAAATCAGTTCCTGAAGTCGGCGAGAAACTGCAACCAACAAAGTTTTCGTTGGCGAATCACCTAACATACGTTAAACTTTAAATACATTTTTTTCACACTAAAATTGTGGGAGCAGTGTTGCGGAACGAACGTGTTATTTAAATAAATAACACGAGTGTTCTGGATCATTATAAAAAATGTATACCTCTCTCCTCACATTACTCCTTTCCTCACCGAGCGAGTCAGGACTACCCCCAAAAGGAAATGACCTAATGGTATAATAATAATAAACTTGATTCTTTAGATTGGCCTATATCCAACTCCCACTTCTGGAAGGTTTAAATCTTCCTAGGAAAAACAGGGAATGTTTGGGAAAATTTTGAATTTCGGGGTTTAAAATCGGTTCCTGAAATGGGCGAGAAACTGTAACCAACAAGATTTCCGTTAGTGAATCACCTAACGTAAATTAATCTTTGAATTAATTTTTTTTTACACTTGAATTAATTCTTTTGATTGACTTAGAACCAACTCCTACTTTTCGAAGGTTTAAATATTCCTAGGACACAAAAAGAATTTTTGGGAAAATGTCGAATTTCGGGGTTTAAAATCAGTTCCTGAAATGGGCTACAAATTGTAACCAACAAGGTTTTATTTTTTTTCATTCTCAAACTGATTCTTTAGATCGACCTAGATCGAACTTCCACTTTTGGAAGATTCAAAACTTCCCAGGACAAACAGGGAATCTTTGGGAAAATTTTGAATTTCGTGGTTCAAAATCAGTTCCTGAAGTGGGCGAGAATCTGTAACCAACAAAGTTTTCGTTGGCGAATCACCTAACGTAAATTAAACTTTAAATTATTTTTTTTAACTGATTATTTGAATTGACTTATATCCAGCTCCAACTTCTGGAAGGTTTAAATCTTCCCAGGAAAAACAGGGAATGTTTGGGAAAATTTTGAATTTCGGGGTTTAAAATCGGTTCCTGAAATGGGCGAGAAACTCTAACCAACAAGATTTCCGTTAGTGAATCACCTAACGTAAATTAATCTTTGAATTAATTTTTTTTTACACTTGAATTAATTCTTTTGATTGACTTAGAACCAACTCCTACTTTTTGAAGGTTTAAATATTCCTAGGACACAAAAAGAATTTTTGGGAAAATGTCGAATTTCGAGGTTTAAAATCAGTTCCTGAAATGGGCTACAAATTGTAACCAACAAGGTTTTATTTTTTTCATTCTCAAACTGATTCTTTAGATCGACCTAGATCAAACTCCCACTTTTGGAAGATTTAAAACTTCTTAGGACAAACAGGGAATCTTTGGGAAAATTTTGAATTTCTTGGTTTAGAATCAGTTCCTGAAGTGGGCGACAAACTGCAACCAACAAGGTTTTCGTTGGTAAAGCACCTAACATAGTTTAAACTATAAATTAATTTTTTTTTTTACAACAGATTCTTTAGATTGACCTAGATCCAACTCCCACTTCTGGAAGCTTTGAAAATTCCTAGGAAAAATAGGGAATGTTTGGGAAAATTTTGAATTCCGGGGTTTAAAATCAGTTCCTGAAATGGGCGAGAAACTGTAACCAATCAGATTTTTAGTTGGTAAATCACGTGACGTAGCTTGAACTTTAAATTAAAATTTTTTTTCTTTCTAGAACTGATTCTTGAGATTCAACCCAACTCTCGCTTCTGGAAGATTTAAAATATCCTAGGTCAAACAGGGAATATTTAGGAAAATTTTTTATTTTGAGGTTTAAAATCAGTTCCTGAAGTGGGCGAGAAAGTATAACCAACAAGTTATTCGTTGGTGAATCACCTAACGTACAATAATCTTTAAATTAATTTTTTTTACACTAAAATTGATTCTTTAAATTGATTTATATCCAACTCCCAATTTTGGAAGGTTTAAATATTCCTAGGACAAAAAAGAATGTTTGGGAAAATGTGGAATTTCGGGGTTCAAAATCAGTTCCTGAAATGGGCTACAAATTGTACCCAACAAGGTTTTATTTTTTTCATTCTAAAACTGATTCTTTAGGTCGACCTAGATCAAACTCCCACTTTTGGAAGATTTAAAACTTCTTAGGACAAACAGGGAATCTTTGGGAAAATTTTGAATATCGTGGTTTAAAATCAGTTCCTGAAGTGGGCGACAAACTGCAACCAACAAGGTTTTCGTTGGTAAAGCACCTGACATAGTTTAAACTTTAAATTAATTTTTTTTCTTTTTACAACTGATTCTTTAGATTGGCCTAGATCCAACTCCCACTTCTGGAAGCTTTCGAAATTCCTGGGAAAAACAGGGAATGTTTGGGACAATTTTGAATTTCAAGGTTTAAAATCAATTCCTGAAATGGGCGAGAAACTGTAACCAATAAGATTTTCGTTGGTGAATCACCTAACGTACATTAAACTTTAAATTAATTTTATTTAACTGATTCTTTAGATTGGCCTAGATCCAACTCCCACTTCTGGAAGATTTGAAACTTTCTAGGACAAACAGGGAATGTTTTGAGAAAATTTTGAGTTTGGAGTTTGAAATTAGTTTCTGAAGATGGCGGCAAACTGTAATCAACAAGGTTTTCGTTGGTGAATCACCTAACGTACATTAAAGTTAAATATTTTTTGGTTTCTCAAACTGATTCTTTAGATTGACCTACATCCAACTCCCAATTCTGGATGATTTGAAACTTCCTAGGACAAACAGGGAATATTTGGGAAAATTTTTTATTTTGGGGTTAAAAATCAGTTCCTGAGGTGGGCGAGGAACTGTAACCAACAAGGTTTTCGTTGGCGAATCACCTAACGTACATTAAAATTAAATTAATTTTTATAACCTGATTCTATAGATTGATTAAACTTTAAATTAAAATTTTTTTCTTTCTAAAACTGATTCTTTGGATTGACCTAGATCCAGCTTCATACTCCTGGACGATTTGAAACTTCCTAGGACAAATAGGGAATATTTGAGAACATTTTTAATTTTGGGGTTTAAAATCAGTTCCTGAAGTGGGCGAGAAACTGTAACCAACAAGGTTTTCGTTGATGAATCACCTAACGT
>CAKNYM010047739.1:17943-32076 GCA_932195095.1 Andricus curvator
CAAGGTTTTCGTTGATGAATCACCTAACGTACATTAAATTTTAAATTGATATATTTTTTTAGACTAAAATTGATTTTTCAGATTGACCTAGATCCAACCCCCACTTTAGGAAGATTTAAAACTTCCTAGGACAAACAGGGAGTGTTTGAAATTTTTTTTATTCTGGGGTTTAAAATCAGTTCCTGAAGTGGGCGAGGAACTGTAACCAACAAGGTTTTCGTTGGTGAATCACCTAACGTACATTAAACTTTAAATTAATTTTTATAAACTGATTCTATAGATTGATTGAACTTTATATTAAAAATTTTTTTCTTTATAAAACTGATTCTTTAGATTGACCTAGATCCAAATCCTACTTCTGGAAGGTATAAAACTTCCTAGGACAAATAGGGAATATTTAAGAACATTTTTAATTTTGGGGTTTAAAATCAGTTCCTGAAGTGGACGAGAAACTGTAACCAACAAGGTTTTCGTTGATGAATCACCTAACGTACATTAAATTTTAAATTATTGTATTTTTTTTAGACTAAAATTGATTTTTTAGATGTACCTAGATCCAACCCTCACTTCACCAAGATTTGAAACTTCCTATGACAAACAGGGAATGTTTAAGAAAATTTTGAATTTCGTGGTGAGAGAAAAAGTCAAATTTTTCTATATTGGACTAAAATTCGCAATGGCTCTAAAAATTGATTTTGGACCAAAATTAAGTCCATTTTCTGGTCTCTAATATCAAAAACTATTTCCTCGTTGAGTCAGAAAAAAATTAGAAAAAGAATTTTCGAGTGTCGGAAGATAACAAACATTAGATTTTCGAAATACACCCAAATTTCGATAAAACGAACAGCAAAACTTCGCTAGTTGACACAGAAGATAAATTTTATAATTGAACACAAATTAAGTTTCTTTCTTCGCCCTTCCACTAGCAAAAACTATTGCCCCAAAGAGTCAGAAAAAAATTAGGTAAAGAATTTTCGAGTGTCGGAAGAGAACTTTTTTTCGAAAAACAACCAAGTTTGGATAAAAATGACCTTGGAACTTAGGTTTTGGACCTAGAAGGTACATTTTCTTATTTCACCCAAGCTAAGTTCCTTTTCTGGTCTTCTATTGTCAAAAACTACCAACACAATAAATTAATAAAAATTAACTTTCAAGCAACTCTGATATTGGACCTAGGAGTTAAATTTTGTATTTGAACCGAAATAAGATCCTTTTTCTCTTCTTCCACTATCAGGAAACATTACCCCAGTTAGTGAATAAAAGATTAGAAAATGAATTTTCGAGCGTCTGGAAAAAAAATTTGATTTTTGAAATACAAAAACGAAAATGAGCGTGAAACTCCGCTACCATACCCTTAGTCCGTAATTTGTAGCATTTTAGGTCCTGTCAATTTCGTCTTAAATAATTCAATAATAATAATAAAATAATTCAGTGCTCAGAATATCTATCTAATCATCGGGGTCACGCATAATTAGTCGCTTTGCGCCATTTGGACATGTTCCCTGGAATAGATTATAGATTGAAATTTTAAAGCGAAACTGGACCACGGATATCAAAAGTCGTTGATCACTTCTACAATTCGATATATTGTCTCTATTTAAATAACGACAGATAGTTATTTATTTGTCTATATAGAAGCTTAGAGATTCCCAAGTATATCGTATTGCAGCTGCATTAGCGTTGCATTCGTGGTAAGCCGATAAGCCGATGTTTTATGCTGTACCTGCAGATAATGAAGACTGATCGTAGCCCTGTCAATTACTGTTGTCAGATATATGCGCATTTTTTTATCTTCCGCTTGCCAATTCTCTCTTTATTACTGACCCTCATCGAAGTCTGCAATGGATATTTCACTGCGATAAGCCCGACGATTTCTCTCCGTTTCGAAATCGAAATTAAACTTCAAATTCATGATACTTCATTTTCACATTTCCAACTGATTTTGCTTCCTCATAGAGGAATGGTAACATTTTCCGAAATTTTTCAATTCATTTAATTAAACCTTCCTCAATTTAAAAATGTCTAATTCAATGTTCTAAGCAATTGTCCGGATGTGTGTGTGTGGATGTCACACTTTTTTGTGAACACGATAACTTGAAAACGGTTTCAGATATATTGATAAAATTTAAAGGGCTTATTTTCACCACTAATATCTTGAAACTGACCGAAGGATTTCTAAAAATATTTATTGCCTTTCTTTAGCACTCAATAATATTTTAAAAATCGGTTTTATATCGTAAAACTTTTTTCATTAGCATAATTCAAAGTTGATGCAACAATATAAAAGATTCCTTGGTTCGACACGAATCGATTGACCTATGATATTAATAAATTTTATGAAAGAGTAGGGAAGTTATGGTAATTTATATATTTTTTAAATCGATTTTTATAGTAAAAATTTTCTCATTCTCATAATTTAAAGTTGATGCGAGAATAGAAAAGTTGTGTTGATTCAAACCGGGAATCTTTGGGAAATTGTTCAATTTTAGGGTTTAAAATCAGTTCCTCAAGTGGGCGAGAAACTGTAACCAACAAGGTTCTCGTTGATAAATCACCCAGCGTACATTAAACTTTAAATCAACATTTTTTTCTTTCTAAAACTGATTCTTGAGATTGACCTAGATCCAACTCCCACTTCTGGAAGATTTGAAACTTCCTAGGACAAAGAGGGAATATTTGGGAAAATTTTGAATTTCGTGGTTTAAAATCGGTTCCTGAAATGGGCGGGAAACTTTAACCAAAAAGATTTCCGTTACTGAATCACCTAACGTACATTAATCTTTAAATTAATTCTTTTTTAGACTAAAATTTATTTTTTAGATTGGCCTATATCCAACACCCACTTCTTGAAGGTTTAAAACTTCTTACGGACAAATAGGGAATGTTTGGGAAATTTTCTAATTTCCTGGTTTAAAATCAGTTCCTGAAGTGGGCGAGAAACTGTAACCAACAAGGTTTTCCATTTTTTTCAACTCTTTGCTTCAAAATAATCCAAAGTTGATGCAAGAATATAAAAGATTCGTTGGTTCGAGACGAATCGATTGACCTAATATTAATATATTTTATTGAAGAGTAGGGAAGTTATGGTAATTTATATATTTTGAAAATCGGTTTTTCATAATAAAACTTTTTTCATCAACATAATTCAAAGTTGATGCAAGGACAGAAAAGATGTGTTGATTCGAGACGAATTGATTGACCTATAACATTGATACATTTTATTGAAGAGTAAGGAAGCTATGGTAAGGCATGATATTTGAAAATACGGTTTTTTATAGTAAAACTTTTTTCTTTAACATAATTCAAAGTTGATGCAAGGATATAAAAGATACCTTGGTTCGAGACGAATCGATTGACCCACAATAATAATTCATGTTATTAAAGAGTGGAGAATTTATGGTAATTTATATATTTTTAAAATCAATTTTTATAGTAAAAATGTTGTCATTCTTATAATTGAAGGTTGATGCGAAAAAAGAAAAGTTGTGTTGATTCGAACCGGGAATGTTTGGGAAATTGTTTGATTCTGGGGTTTGAAATCAGTTCCTCAAGTGGGCGAGAAACTGTGACCAACAAGGTTTTCGTTGATAAATCACCTATCGTACATTAGTCTTTAAATTAACATTATTTTCTTTCTAAAACTGATTCTTGAGATTGACCTAGATCCAATTCCCACTTCTGGAAAAATTGAAACTTCCTAGGACAAACAGGGAATATTTGGGAAAATTTTGAATTTCGGGGTTTAAAATCGGTTCCTGAAATGGGCGAGAAACTGTAACAAACCAGATTTCCGTTACTGAATCACCTAACGTACATTATTCTTTAAATTAATGTTTTTTCAGACTAAAATTTATTTTTTAGATTGGATTATATCCAACACCCACTTCTGGAAGGTTTAAAACTTCCTGGGACAAATATGGAATGTTTGGGAAATTTTCTAATCTTCTGGTTTAAAATCAGTTCCTGAAGTGTACGACAAACTGTAACCAACAAAGTTTTCAATTTTTTTTCAACTTTTTTCTTTAACATAATTCAAAGTTGATGCAAGAATGTAAAAGAGTCCTTGGTTCGAGACGAATCGATTAACCTATAATATTAATACATTTTATTAAAGAGTAGGAAAGTTATGGTAATTTATACATTTTTAAAATCGATTATTATAGTAAAAATTTTCTCATTCTCATAATTTAAAGTTGATGCGTGAATAGAAAAGTTGTGTTGATTCAAACCGGGATTGTTTGGGAAATTGTTTAATTTTGGGGTTTGAAATCAGTTCCTGAAGTGGGCGAGAAACTGTAACCAACAAGGTTTCCGTTAGTGAATCACCTAACGTACATTAATCTTTAAATTAACATTTTTTTCTTTCTAAAACTGATTCTTGAGATTGACCTAGATCCAACTCCCACTTCTGGAAAATTTGAAACTTCCTAGGACAAACAGGGAATATTTTGGAAAATTTTGAATTTCGGGGTTTAAAATCGGTTCCTGAAATGGGCGAGAAACTGTAACTAACAAGATTTCCGTTAGTGAATCACCTAACGTACATTAATCTTTTAATTAATGTTTTTTCAGACTAAAATTTATTTTTAGATTGGCCTATATCCAACACCCACTTCTGGAAGGTTTAAAACTTCCTAAGGCAAAAAGGGAAAGTTTGGGAAATTTTCTAATCTTCTGGTTTAAAATCAGTTCCTGAAGTGTTCGACAAACTGTAACCAACAATGTTTGCAATTTTTTTTTCAACTTTTTTCTTCAACATAATTCAATGTTGACGCAAGAATATAAAACATTCCTTGGTTCGAGGCGAATCGATTGACCTAGAATTATAATATATTTTAATAAAGAGTAGGGAAGTTATGATAATTTATATATTTTTAAAATCGATTTTTATAGTAAAAATGTTCTCATTCTCATAATTTAATGTTGATGCGAGAATAGAAAAGTTGTATTGTTTCAAGACGAAATGTTTCGGGAATTTTTGAATTTTGGCTTTTAAAATCAGTTCCGGAAGTGGGCGAGAAACTGTAACCAACAAGGTTTTCGTTAGTGAATCACCTAACGTACATTAATCTTCAAATTAATGTTTTTCATACTAAAATTTATTTTTTAGATTGGCCTATATCCAACAATTACTTCTGGAAGGTTTAAAACTTCCTAGGACAAATAGGGAATGTTTCAGAAAATTTCTAATTTCCTGGTTTAAAATCAGTTCCTGAAGTGTTCGACAAATTGTAACCAACAAAGTTTTCAATTTTTTTTCAACTCTTTTCTTTAACATAATTCAAAGTTGATGCAAGAATGTAAAAGAGTCCTTGGTTCGAGACTAATTGATTGACCTACAGTATTGTTACATTTTATTGAAGAGTAGGGAAGTTATGGTAATTTATATATTTTAAAAATCGATTTTTATAGTAAAAATGTTCTTATTCTCATAATTTAAAGTTGATGCGAGTATAGAAAAGTTGTGTTGATTGAAGACGAAATGTTTGGGAAATTGTTCAATTTTGGGGTTTAAAATCAGTTCCTGAAGTGGGCGAGAAACTGTAGCCAACAAGGTTTTCGTTGATAAATCACCCAACGTACAATAAACTTTAAATTAACATTCTTTTCTTTCTAAAACTGATTCTTGAGATTGACCTAGATCCAAATCCCACTTCTGGAAAATTTGAAACTTCCTAGGAAAAACAGGGAATATTTGGGAAAATTTTGAATTTCGGGGTTTAAAATCGGTTCCTGAAATGGGCGAGAAACTGTAACCAACAAGATTTCCGTTAGTGAATTACCTAACGTACATTAATCTTTAAATTAATGTTTTTTTATACTAAAATTTATTTTTTAGATTGGCCTATATCCAAAAATTCCTTCTGGAAGGTTTAAAACTTCCTAGGACAGATAGGGAATGTTTGGGAAATTTTCCAATTTCCTGGTTTAAAATCAGTTCCTGAAGTGTTGGACAAACAGTAACCAACAAAGTTTTCAATTTTTTTTCAACTTTTTTCTTCAACATAATTCAAAGTTGATGCAAGAATGTGAAAGATTCCTTGGTTTGAGATGAATTGACTGACCTACAGTATTGATACATTTTATTAAGGAGTAGGGAAGTTATGGTAATTTATATATTTTTAAAATCGATTTTTATAGTAAAAATTTTCTCATTCTCATAATTTGATGTTGATGCGAGAATAAAAAAGTTGTATCGTTTCAAGACGAAATGTTTCGGGAATTGTTGAATTTTGGCTTTTAAAATCAGTTCCTGAAGTGGGCGAGAAACTGTAACCAACCAGGTTTTCGTTGATAAATCACCTAGCATACATTAAACTTTAAATTAACATTCTTTTCTTGCTAAAACTGATTCTTGAGATTGACCTAGATCCAACTCCCACTTCTGGAAAATTTGAAACTTCCTAGGACAAACAGGGAATATTTGGGAAAATTTTGAATTTCGGGGTTTAAAAACGGTTCTTGAAATGGGCGAGAAACTGTAACCAACAAGATTTCCGTTAGTGAATCACCTAACGTACATTAATCTTTAAATTAATGTTTTTTAGACTAAAATTTATTTTTTAGATTGGCCTATATCCAACACCCACTTCTGGAAGGTTTAAAACTTCCTAGGACAAATAGGGAATGTTTGGGAAATTTTATAATTTCCACCCGCCGCGCATGAACGAAAAATCCAAATTTCTGATGCAGTCGGGCGCAAAACAATTTTTCACAGTTTCGTAGCGCCCACATGAGGTGCGCGCTTAGCCCCCGGCCCCCGCGGGGCTAACGGGACTTTTTTGGTTAGCCGAAAAAAATACCTAACATTAGACAATTCAAAAATCCGTATGTAAACAATGTTAATCGACCTGTACTTAATGATAATAGCTTGCAGATTTTCTAATATAAAAAAGTGCGCCTTAGCCCCGGGGAGCGCTTAGCCCCGGTCTACCCTAATTTATGGTTTTCAAAAATAATAAGATATGGGACTTGAAACTAATAAGAATTTTTCGTATTTGAAATAATACATGCTTTTCAGGGTGAAAACTTGATTTTCAAAATTCCTCGATTTTTCCTTGACATTCAAATACCAGCATTTTGATCTTGTAATATCTTTAACATAGAATTTTTTATGAATAGAATAAAACAATATTTCAGATACAAATTTAAGCTTTTCGAATTAATTGATTTATTTTAAACAAAAAAATTACTTTTCTACCGTAAAAGATGATTTCTTAACAAAATATTTGAATTTTCAACAAAATAATTAAATTTGCTAGAAAAGAATTGATTTTTCGACATGAAAAGATAAATTTTTAACAAAAAAGTGTAATATTTGATATTTCAACCAAAAAATAAAAAATTTAATTTGAAAAATGAATTTTAAAACCAAAAAGACGAATTTTCATTAAATAAAGATTTTACAGTTTTGAAAGAAAAAAAGTTCACCTGAATTGTTGAAGCTTTAAGCTAAAAGACCAATTTTCTGTACAAAAATTAAATTTTCAACCAGAAAAAATAAATTTTTAGCAAAAAAATTATTTTGTAACAAAATAGTTCAACTTTTACCCACGAATTTTAAGTTTCAATTAAAAAAGATCAGATTTCAACAAAATAGTTAAGCTTGAAAGCTTAACGGGTTAACGAAAGGTTAAAGATTTATCAATCTAGGTGAAAAATTTAGTTTAAGAGTCGTTTTTTTTTGTTGCAAATAAATTTTTTAATTTAAAATTTAACTGCTCGACACTTGGTTGAAAATGGACCTTTAATAGTTGAAAATTTAAATATTTGGTTGAGAATTTAACTATTTGGTTGAAAATTCTTTTTTTATTGAATTCCACTGTTTTTAGTTTAAATAAAAATCTTTTTGTGGGAATATCAACTATTACATTTTTTGTTAAAAATGTATCTATTTGATTCATAATTTGACTAGTTAGTTGAAAGTTGAACTAGTGAATTGAAAATTCATTTTTTTGTTTAAAGATTCAAAATCGAAATGTTAAACCAAAAATAGAATAGTTAAATGTTCAGTTTGAAAAATTAATTTTTAGCAAAAAAAGAAAAAAACGATTTTTCAACAAAATAGTAAAATTTCTAAGCAAATAAATTAATTTTGAACTAAAATAATTAATCTTATTCAACCGAAAAAATGAATTTTCAACCCAAAACATGAATTTTCTACTAGAAAAAGACAAACTTCAACCAAGAGGATTTCGTCTATCAAAAAAGATAAATTTTCGACAAAAAATAGAAAACCTAAATTTTCAGTTAAAAAAATTAATTTTCATTTAAAAGAAGTAATTTTGAACTAAAGAAATAATTATTCAACCAAAAAAATGAGTTTTCTACCAAAAAACCATGAATTTTTAGCAAAATATATGAATTTACAACCAAATTTTGAATATTTAAAGGAAGTTTTAACCGAGTAGTTAAATTTTCAACAAAAGAAATGAATTATTAACCAAAAAGGTGAATTAGTCACCAAGAAGATTAATATCCTACGAAAAAAAACAAAGTTTCAACAAAATACAGAAATTTTCCACTAAGAATGATTTTTCAATCAAAAATGAAAAAAAGTCTCATCCAAAATGTTGAATTTTTAAGCCGAAAAACGAATTTTTCAAAAAAAAATTTGAATTTACAGCCCAAAAAAATGCATTTTCTACAAAATTAATTGAATAATTAACCAAAAAAAGACGAGTTTTCAAAAAAATAAGTAAATTTTTAACTAAAAAATATCAATTTTCTAGCAAAAATAGAGTAGCTATACTTTTCATCAAAAAATCCTTTTCAAACAGAAAAATAACACATTTTTAACCAAATAGTTATATTTATAATAGAAGAATTGCATTTTTAACTAAAAGAATAAATCTTCAACAAAAAAAAAAAAAGAACTTTTAACCGAAACGTTGAATTTTCAACCTAAAGGATGAATTTTCTACCAAAAAAAAGACAAATTTTTAATAAAGTAGATGAACTTTCAACGAAATAGATAAATTTTTAACCAAGAAGATCAAATTTCTATCAAAAAAGATAAATTTTCGACAAAAAATAGAATACTAAAATTTTCAGGTAAGAAAATTAGTTAAAAAAACTAATTTTCAACTAAAGAAATTGATTTGTAACCAAACAGATTAATTTTCTACCAAAAACATCAATTGTTAACAAAACAAATGAATTTTCAATCAAATTTTGAATTTTCACAGGAATATTCAGCGTAATAGTTAAATTTTCAACCAAAAATATGAATTTACAACCAAAAAGCTGAATAAGTCACGAAGAAAATTAATATTCTACCAGAAAAGACAAAGTTTCAACCAAATACAGAAATTTCCAACCAAATAGTTGAATTTTTTAATTGGGCAAGATAAATGTTTAACTAAACATGGCATAGTTAAATTTTCAGTTAAAAACATGAATGTACAACAATAAAAACTTTCGAAAAAATAGATGAATTTCGAACCAAAAAAGGTTTTTCAGTCGCTATTCACGAATAGCGAAAATATTAAAAATTTAATCAAATCGTTATATTGGGATAAAAATCCTGAAAACAATGAAAAATTGACAGGATGATTCAAGCAAGAACTGGTTCAAATATCCTGTAAAATGTAAATTCATCTTGAAAAATAATAATTTTTAATAGAACTCGCAAAAATTATCCGGTTGTGGTAAATTTTGGTTCCCAAAATTAAAATAAACAAATTTTGGACTACATTACTTCCGGGGGGGGGGGATTAAAAACTACAGTCTTCAACGGGGGGCGGGGAAGGTCAAAATAGCCAATTCTTACCAATCAGTTTTTCAATTTATTCAAAATCTGCGAGCGCTAACCCACGTACCCTCACTGTTCCGAGTGTCCCAATTACTACCAATTATTCAGTTACATGAATGTAATGAAATAATTCGACTTTCAATTATCCACCTTCCATCGATTCCACATCTCCATAATTTCCATCTTTTATATAATTTCTGCATAATCATGATAAACTTTCTCCGCATGGTGTCTTTATACCTCCACAATTGGCGAACTTTGCATCACATGGATATCTGAGAATTCAGCTCGTACGCAAAGTTATAATGATGATAAGAATAATAACATACATCTCGCCTTTGATAAAGTTTTCTGTGTAAAATGGAATGAAAAAAATAATAAAAATTGTTAAGAAGAAGAAAGTCGGAGGCAAACAAATAACGAGAGTAAGTTTCCGCTCCCATGCGGTTTGCTCGTCATTCGGACACAATTACACGTCAGGTGCCGTACCCTACTCGTTCTCGTATTGAACTTACACATCATTGCGTCCGATGTGCGTGTACCTGTGCACCGCCGTAGAAACACCTTCGCCGTTGTCAAAAGAGGACAAAACGTCCGGTCGCCGCCGCCTGAAACAGGAAGCGGCTGCACCGGATTTTCGTCTGAATGAAACGGAGCCTCCGTCAAAATTTCGCACGAAATCCGCATCAGCGAATAATAACTTGCGATCCGTCTTTCAGGGGCATGTCTACTTTTTTCCTCCCATTTCGGTCCATTCTTGCATTTCGTAATCGCTTCACTTTTGGACACAGTTTACAAAAGCCAGAGTCTTGAAAAAGATGTTCGAAATTCAAAAAGAGAGGACTTAATCTCGGTTCTTTTTCAATTTAAAGACCTACCGATTATCGATTTCAAAAATTCAAATACAAAATTACCATCTGTTGGTTGTTAGGACTTCTTTAATTGGAAATGTTACAAAAAACGGACGTTTTCGGATGCTTCGTGTAATTTTTTAGATTTTTATAGTGGAAGACCAGAAAAGAAACTTATTTTTTGTGTTTAATTGACAAATTTAACTTGAGTAGTTTTCTAATCATTCAAATAGCGCCGATTATTTTATGGATGAAATCTACTTAAGGTGTGGATCTCGAGACAGCGAGGGTACGTGGGTTAGCGCTCGCAGATATTAAATAAATTCAAAAACTGATTTTACAATGGAGAGAATCTTATTGAAATCAAGTAAAAAAATTTTAAATACATGGAAAAATACAAGAAATGTGAAAATTGTACGAACGATTAAAAAAGAGAGGACTTAATTTCGATTCTTTTTCAATTTAAAGAGCTACCGATTGTCGATTTCAAAAATTCAAATATAAAATTACCATCTGTTGATAGTCAGGACTTAGGTGAGTAAATTAATGGCTTTTAATTGGAAATGTTATAACGTTTTCGGATGCTTCGTATAATTTTCAGATTTTTCTAGTGGAAGACCAGAAAAGAAACTTTTTTGTGTGTTTAATTGAAAAATTTAACTTCTGTGGTTTCCTACAAACTAAAATAGCGCCGATTCGTTTATGAATAATTAATGAAAATCTACTTAAGATGTGGATCTCGGAACAGTGAGGGTACGTGGGTTAGCGTTCGCAGATTTTAAATAAATTTGAAAACTGATTTTACAATGGAGAGAATTTAATTGAAATCAAGTAAAAAATGATTAAATACATGGTAAAATACAAGAAATGTGAAAATGGTACGAACGATACATCAAATTTTATTCTGACCATACTCACCAGCTACCTGAAGTTGTAGGTTTTCAACAGTTTTATATTAGGCTATTTCACAATTACTACCTGAACAGAAAAAAATTACTTATCGTCTGCTATCTTGAATACTGGGTATGTAAAATTCATTGTTGTCCTTATGAAAATCATGATTAATGCCATTTTTAAATGAAATATGATTGATTATCGTCTATCAAAACAGATAAATTTTCGACGAAAAATAGAGCACTTGAATTTTTAGTTAAAAAAATTAATTTTCAACTAAAGAAATAATTATTCAACCAAAAAAATTAGTTTTTTACCAAAAAACATGAATGTTTAACAAAATATATGAATTTTCAACCAAATTTTGAATATTTAAAGGAACATTCAACCTCTCAATTAAATTTTCAACCAAAGAAATAAATTTTCAACCAAAAAGATTAATTTATACCAAAACACATGCATTTTCAACCAAATATTTAATTTTCTTTGGAATTTTCAACCTAATAGTTAAATTTTCAACCAAAGAAATGAATTTTCAACCAGAAATGTGTGTGGATCTCGGGACAGTGACGGTACGTGGGTTAGCGCTCGCAGATTTTAAATAAATTTAAAAGCTGATTTTACAATGGAGAGAATTTGATTGAAATCAAGTAAACAAATTATTAAATACATGGAAAAATACAAGAAATGTAAAAATTGTACGACCGATTGAAAACGAGAGGACTTAATCTCGGTTCTTTTTCAATTTAAAGAGCTACCGATTGTCGATTTCAAAAATTCAAATATAAAATTACCATCTGTTGGTTGTTAGGACTTAGGTGGTTAAGTCAATGGCTTTTAATTGGGAATATTACGAAAAACAAACGTTTTCGGATGCTTCGTGTAATTTTCAGATTTTTATAGTGGAAGACCAGAAAAGAAACTTATTTTTTGTGTTCAATTGAAAAATTCAACTTCTGTAGTTTTCTACTAATTCAAATAGCGCCAATTAGTTTATGGATAATTAGTAGAAATCTACTTAGGGTGTGGATCTCGGAACAGTGAGGGTACGTGGGTTAGCGTTCGCAGATTTTAAATAAATTTGAAAACTGATTTCACAATGGAGAGAATTTTATTGAAATCAAGTCAATAATTGAAAGTTGAATTCTCAATCAAAGAGATGAATTTTCCACTAAAATGATTAATCATTAACTAAAAAATGAAGTTTTAACAAAAAAGATGAATGAAGATGAACCAAAAAAAGACGAATTTTCAAGAGAATAGTTGAATCCGCATCCAAAAAATTTTGTTGAAAATTCATTTATTTTGTTGAAAATTTGTTTTGTTTTTCTGGTACAAAATCCTTTCTTTTTTATTGAAAATTCAACTATTGGGTTAAAAATTCATTTTGTTGTTGTTGATGATGTATTATTTTATTTAAAAAATAATTTTTTTGCTTAAAAATTTAACTATTTTGTTGAAAATTAGTTTTTTTGTTGAAAATTAGTTTTTTTACTGTATATGTGGCTATTCCGTTTTTTTTAGAAAATTGATTTTTTAAAGTTGAAAATTCACTTCTCGTCTTTTTTTTTTTGCCGAAAATCCAATTATTTTGACGAAAAATGCATATTTTTGGTTTGAAAATTCAACTTTTTGTGAAAAATTGATTTGTATTATTGTCTTGAGTTTTCAAAAACTTTTTATTGGGTTAGTTTGAGTTCTTTGTAATTATTAGTTTTTACAAATTTATGACCGATTTATCTATCTCTTTTCATCCTTCATCCATCCACGTCAATCTTTCTCTATCTCATCCAATCCTGATTCTATCAACGTCCAATAATTTTCGATCTCTCTATCAATCTAAATTCCCGTTATCCTTGTCAATCTCCTTTTCTTTATCTCTTCCTATCATTTATCTATCCACGTCAAACTTTTTCTATCTTTTTGTCAATATAAATTCACGTCTTTCATTTCAAGTCTCCTTTTCTCTATCACATTCTATCCTGATTCTATCGACGGCAATATTTTTCTATCTCTCTATCAATCTAAACTGCCGTTATCTTTTTCAATCTTCTTGTCTCTATCTCTTTTCATCCTTCATCTATCCACGTCAATCTTTCTCTATCTCGTACTATCCTGATTCTATCGACGTCAATATTTTTCGATCTCTCTATCAACATAAACTCCCTTTATCTTTTTCAATTTCCTTTACTCTATCTCTTCTTATCCTTCATTTATTCTCGTTAATATTTTTCTCCCTCTCTGTCAATATATAATTCCCTTCTATCTTGTTTAGTATCCTCTGCTCTATCGCCTCGTATCCTACATCTATGGACATCTATCTTTTTCTATCTATTTTTCAGTCTAAATTCACGACTATCTTTTTCCTTACCCTCTTCTGTATCTCATCATACCCTTTATTTATCCTCGTTAATATCTTTCTATTAATCTCCCAATCTAAATTCTCTTCTATCTTGTTGAGTATTCTCTCCTCCTATATCGCCTCGTATCCCAAATCGTATCCCAAATTCGTAATAGATAGATAGACTAACGGATCGAAAAAGGTAAGAGTCCTTGGTCACGAAGGATAGAGAAAGAGATTGAAAAGGATTGAAATTCTTAATAGATAGATAGACTGAAGGATATAAAAAGATA
>CAKNYM010047739.1:32086-59652 GCA_932195095.1 Andricus curvator
GCTAAGGGATCAAAAAAGATAAGAGTTCTCGGTCACGAAGGATAGAGGAAGAAATTGAAAAAGATTGAAATTCTTAATAGATAGATAGACTGAAGGATATAAAAAGATAAGACTCTTCGGTCACGAAGGATAGAAAATGAGATTGAAAAAGATTAAAATTCGTAATAGATAGATAGACTAAGGGATAGCAAAAGATAGGAGTCATCGATTACGAAAGTTGGAGAAAGAGATTGAAAAAGATTAAAATTCGTAATAGATAAATAGACTAAGGGATCGAAAAATATAAGAGTCCTTGGTCACGAAGGATAGAGAAAAAGATAGAAAATTATTGAGATTAGGGATAAGAAAAGATAGCGTTTTAGGGATGCAAAGTGACCCATTGAGAGAGATAGAATAGTTCTATCTTTTCCGATCCCCAAATTTCTATCTTTTTCCATTTTTTTTAATTCCAGCAGGGAGAACTCTGACGGCCAACCCCATTTTGCAAGCGGTTGGTTTGTGAATGCGCCTTCCTGTTGTTCTATTCAAGTGTTCCAAAAGAACCTTCATGAAGAATAGGCATAAGGAGACCAAAGACCTGCACATTGACTTCATCAAAAACGAGCAGTTGTCTGTCAGATGTTTTCAATTCAATTTTTGTTCACAAGGTCGACCAGACGACCAAATAATGATTAGGAAGTGGCAAATGTTCGTCTGAAGCTAAATTTCCTTGAGGAAAAGGCGTTTGACACACCTGGATCATTCACTTTTAACATCAGGTCGACGGCATGTTCAGACGGATGATCAGGGAGTGGCAAAGGTTCATCTGAAGTCAAAATTCCCCATTGAAAATTTATTAAACGTACCTCTTATAAATTATAATTGGTTTCACATACCTCTTATGGACGTTTCTTTAGTCAAAAAGCCTCTCAGTCCCAAAACATATTCGGTTCAAGTTTTCGTTTTGTTATGCCAGATTATAATTTTTTTTTTTGTTTAAATTAAGATCGATCAGAATTCTATTTTATCATGAATAATGTTATGCAAAATGAGCATGAAAAATATTCAGAATTAAAAAACAGATTTCTAAAAAAATTTGTAAGAAGAATGCACTAAATATTAGCAATTTTATAAATTTATAAAATTTTTGGATTGTTTCTTTTTCCTATTTGTGAAAATTTAATAATCTAATTATTTTAATAAATATAATATATATATATATATAATAAAATTAATCTTGTAATAAATTACAACCAAAATTACAGGAAAGTACAACTTTTTTCTATTATTGAGACGAATTTTGTACTTTTTTTGTATTTTTTTGTATATTGTTGTATTTTATTGTGGTTTTAATTTTCTACAAGAATCTACAGGAATGTACAGCTTTTGCAGCCAAAAAGTTGTTTTTCTTTGACCTTGGATGACAAATATTTAGAATATTGCAATGAGATAATGTTGAATTAGGATGTGTACATGATTGTTATTACAAAAAAGCTTCTATGTTTAAATTTTAAAGGAATGGTAGAATATTCAAAGACAAGAATGAATAATAGTTATTTAAAATAAAAACCTTACTTTGAAGTTTTTTTTTCAAATGTATAGCAATCTATTGGACACCACATGTCATTTAAAATTATGTCATTGCAATATTTTTAATATTTCTTATCATAGGTCGAAAAAGAACCACTTTTTGACTGCAAATCAAAATTGAATAATTGAGAAAGAATTATCATTGAAATTAAAAGATTCGAACTGTTGAAAATGAACTTTTTCTATTTGAAGTTATGAAAACTGAACCAAAAATTAAAACACTCAAAGTGGAATACTTTTGAATTTTTACCTTTTTAAATTAAAGTTCGAAAAAATGTTAATTCAAACGCTCAGTAATTTCCGCTCATAAAATGCAAGCTTTCAAAACTTTTCAATTGAAAATTTTTTAATTAAAATCCTTTAAACTGTAAAATTTCAATTTTTACCTTTTATACATTGTACAGTTAAATTTTTTTTTAAATCCACGCTATCATTTTCAATGCTACGAATTGAAGAATGAATAAAAAATGTATAAATTATGTCATTTTAAGCAATTTTAGGCTGGAAACATTAATTTATACATTAAAATTTGTTTTGAAATCTTTTTAAATATTTGCTTGAAAATTTGTTAAAAAAATTATTTAAAAATTTTCCAGGAATCTAATAATAATTTTATTATCTCGGAACTAGACTTTTCCCAAAATTTTTTGGAAAATCTTGCAAAAATAAAAAAATGACCTTAAACTCATCCAAATTCTTTTTTGAAAATTTTGGAAATTTTATTAAATATTCTTCTAAAATTAATTTTTCAAACAAAAAAAATATTATTATTAGTTTTTCTAGAAATTTCGATACAATTTTTGTATTCATTTAAAACCTTTTAAAGTGCTAAAAAAGCTTATACATTTTTTGTTCGACATCTTCGAAAATCTACATTGTGTTTTAAATGTTTTCAAATCTTTTCACGTTTCAAATTATTTTGGAATCTTTTCAAAACTTCTAAATATATTTAAAAATTACTCGATTATTTTCCAAATCAATAATTGTTCAATTATTATTTATTATTCAAAAATTTTTTTAATCTTTTTAAATATGCTCCTAAAATTAATTTTTCAAAATAAAAAATTATTTTAAATTTTCCCAGTAAAGTTAAGACATTTTTTTTTATTTTCTCAAAACCTTTAAAGATCCTCAAAAAGCTTTTCTAAACGAAAAATATCTCATAAACTAACTCAAATTTTTTTCAAATTGATAATTGTTCAATTATTATTCATGCATCAAAATTCAATAATTTCACTTACATATTAAAAATTTGTTAAATAGAACAATTAAAATTGTAACGTGCAAAGTTTTAATTTAACACTCTGAAATATTAATGATTCAAGGCTTTCTATTCCAAATAATTCAGTTTAAAATTGTTTAGTTTTTAATATTTGATTTATAATTGCTTGTTTTTAATTTAAAATTAAAATATTGCTAAAAATTAAAAAAAAAACGCCTTACTTAATTCAATCATTTCAAATTAAATGGGTTAAATGGGTTAAGAGCGTTCAATATTTCAAATTATTTTTAAATTAAGAATAGTTTATAAAGTTTCACTTGGACAAGAGTTTCAAATTTTTGGAAATTTGAAAAGTAAAAAATTACCTTAAAATCATCCAAATTCTTTTTTGAAAATTTTGGAAATCTTATTAAATATTCTTCTAAAATTAATTTTTTTAAACAAAAAAATTATTGTTAGTTTTTCTAGAAATTTTCAAAACTTTGGAATATATTTTAAACTTACTCGATGATTTTCCAAATCAATAATTGTTAAATTGTTATTTATAATTCTAAAATTTTTTAAAATCTTTTTAAATATTCTCTTAAAAATAATTTTTCAAAATAAAAAATCATTTAAAATTTTTTCAGCAAAGTTAAGAAATTTTTTTTATTTTCTGAACCCCTTTAAAGATCCTTAAAAAGCTTCAACATTTTATTTCGAAACCTTCAAAAATTTAAATTCATTTTTTTATTTTTTGAAATATTTTTCAGTTTTAAATTTAGTTTGTATTTTCTGAAAACCGTGTTCAAAACTGATAAATATCTCTTAAAATAACTCAAATTTTTTCCAAATCGATAATTGCTTAATTGTTATTTATGCATCAAAATTCAATAATTTCACTTAAATATAAAAAATTTGTTAAATAGAACAATTAAAATTGCAACGTACAGAGTTCTAATTTAACACTCTGAAATATTAACAATTTAAGGCTTTCTATTTCAAATAATTCAGTTTAAAATTGTTTAGTTTCTAATATTTGATTTATAATTACTCATTTAAAATGAAAAGTAAAATATTGCTGAAAATTCAAAAAAATTTGTTACTGAATTAAAAAATTTCAAATTAAATGGGATAAAAATGGAATATTTCAGATTGAAACAATATTTGAATAGGATTTGTAATTAAATAAGAGCGTTTAATTTTTCAAATTATTTTTAAATTAGGAATAGTTTATAAAGTTTCACTTGGACAAGAGTTTCAAATTTTTTGAAATTTGCAAAAGTAAAAAAATTACCTTAAAATCATCCAGATTCATTTTTGAAAATTTTGGAAATCTTATTAAATATTCTTTTAAAATTAATTTTTGCAAAAAATAAAATTATTGTTAGTTTTTCTAGGAATTTTGATACAAATTTTTCAATAATTTGAAACCTTTCAAAATGCTTAAAAAGCTTATAAATTTTGTGTTTGACATCTTCAAAAATCTACATTGTGTTTTAAATGTTTTTAAATATTTTCACGTTTCAAATTATTTTGGAATCTTTTCAAAAAATTTTAAATATATTTTGAATTTACTCGATTATTTTCCAAACCAATAATTGTTCAATTGTTATTTATCATTCAAAAATGTTTGAAAATATTTTTAAATATTCTCTGAAAATTAATTTTTCCAAATAAAAAATCATTTAAAATTTTCCCGGCAAAGTTGACAATTTTTTTTTATTTTCTCAAAACCTTTAAAGATCCTTGAAAAGCTTCAACATTTTATTTCGAAAGTTTTTTATTTTTTGAAATCTTTTCCAGATTTAAATTAAATTTGGATCTTCTCAAAACTTTATATCTCTTAAACTAACTCAAACATTTTCAAATAATTCAGTTCAAAATTGTCTAGTTAATGATATTTGATTTATAAAATTGCTCATTTGAAATAAAAATTAGAATATTGCTAAAAATTCAAAAAAATGTCTTACTGAATTAAAAAATTTCAAATTAAATGGGTTAAAAATGGAATATTTCAGATTGAAACAAATTTGAATAGGATTTGTAATTAAATAAGAGCGTTTAATTTTTCAAATTATTTCAGTTCAGTGTGATTGATTATAATAGCAAAATTTCTTGGTAAAAATATAAAACATAATTTGAAATTTTGTACTTTTTTTCTAGCGATTTGTAATTTTCTACAATAATTTACGTAAAATTAAAAGTGTACGCCAAACACCCAAATTCAAACAATGTAAAACTCTGTAGTTTTCTGTAATACCTTGTAGATTTTTACAACAAAGTAGAAAAAATATTAATAAAAAATTAAACAAATTTTTTAATTGTAGAAACTTGTACTTTATTGTCAACTTTTTCACTTTTCTACAAGAAAATATAAGAAAAAATTAACTATTTGTATTTAACTGTATTTTTTTGTTAAATTTTGTAGATTTTTACAAAAAAACATGTTTTAACAAAAAATTACAGTTGTATAAATGTTGTAGTTTCTTGTAAAAATTTTTGCCACTAGTGTATTTGATGAATTTCTGTTTCGTGAGTCAGAAACGTAACTATTTTTTTTTTAATTTTCGTTATTACAAAAAATATTTTTGATTTTTGAGAAATGGTACAATTTTAAGAAAAATATGTCTTATTTATTCGGAGAAAGCTTTCTCCACTGTTTCCAATTTTCAGCTTATTTTAGGCTCTAGAAATTGGAAACATCCAAGACAGAAGTCCTTCTCATATATATTCTGCCACATATATGTATGGCAGAATAAAAAAATTTACGACTGAAAATAACTGTTTTCGAAAAACATTAAATCTTTCTCGTTAGGGCACAGTTAGAGAAAATTACAGAATTATGAAGGACGCGAAATCGAAGGAATTCCTGAAATGAAAATGAACTACCCAAAATTATAGCTTCTTCTCATAGACGACAAAAATGGTAACCTTTTCAGAGACGTTAGCCTTGACGCATGCAAAGGATACACGATTCAGATTCGAAAGTGTGTTATTTCCTTCCCCTGAAATGATCATTATATTTACGTGGAGCATTCTCGACTCAGAATCTCAAAATCACTGATCTAAAGAAAATTGAGCATTGAGCCTCACGTGGATGAATAAGGCGTGCGGATTTGCAGAATGCAAAATATCCCTCGAGCCTATTCTGAGTATAGTTTTGTTGAATGAGGCTACCTACAATCACACGATACTCGTTTTAATGTCGGGAAAGGACCCCGCACAAAATGTATTGAAAAAAGGTCTCGGTGGATTTTGATAATTTTTTGATATTTTGTAGAACATGACCCCCCGAACAAAAAATCATAATGACAAAACCCCGAAAAATGGACAGATTTTCATCTGCACCGCGCCAAAAGTACCCTTTCAGACCAGCATTTACGCTGCATAGAAGCTACTGGCGCGAAGCTCACTGAAAACACTTAGCACTCTGCAACTGTGATATTTTGTAGGTCATGGCCCCGCGAACAAAAAATCCTCCTGACAGAACCCCGAAAAAAATACAGATTTTCGTCTGCACCGCGCTAAAGGGACCCTTTCAGACCAGCATTCACGCTACATAGAAGCTATTGGCGCGAAGCTCACTGAAAACACTTAGCACTCTGCAACTGTGACATTTTGTAGGTCATGGCCCCGCGAACAAAAAATCCTTCTGACAAAACCCCGAAAAATGGACAGATTTTTGTCTGCACCGCGCCAAAGGGACCCTTTGGAGTAGCATGCACGCCACGTAGAGGCTACTGGAGCTACGCTCACTGGAAACACTTGGCACTTTATAACTGTGACATTTTGTAGGTCATGACCCCGCGAACAAAAAATTCTTCTGACAAAACCCCGAAAAAAAATTTTTTTTTTACAGTTGCAGAGTGCTAAGTGTTTTCAGTGAGCTTTGCGCCAATAGCTTCTATGTAGCGTGAATGCTGGTCTGAAAGGGTACGTTTGGCGCGGTGCAGATGAAAATCTGTCCATTTTTCGGGTTTTGTCATTATGATTTTTTGTTCGGGGGGTCATGTTCTACAAAATATCAAATAATTATCAAAATCCACCGAGACCTTTTTTCAATACAGTTTGTGCGGGGTCCTTCCTAGTAATGATGCAAAATCGGCTTTGGAAAAATTAGGACACTTCCGAAAAAATTTGTTCTTGAGAAATTACCGAATTTGTTCCGAAGTATCGGATATGACGAAAATTCGGTGAATTATGAATAACTTTTGGGTTAACGACTCGAACAGATAAATTTTCGACAAAAAATAGAACACTCAAATTTTCAGTTAATAAAATTAATTTTCAATTCAAAAAACTCATTTTCAACAAAATATATGAATTTTCAACCAAATTTTGAATATTTAAAGAAACATTCAACCTCTCAATTATATTTTCAACGAAAAAAATAAATTGTCAACCAAAAAGATTAATTTATACGAAAACACATGAATTTCCAATCAAATATTGAAGTTTCAACCAAATATTTAACTTTCTTTTTAATTTTCAACCTAATAGTTAAATTTTCAACCACAGAAATGAATGACAGTGAGGGTACGTGGGTTAGCGCTCGCAGATTTTAAATAAATTTGGAAACTGATTTTAAAATGAAGAGAATTTGATTGAAATCAAGTAAAAAATGATTAAATACAAGAAATGTCACAATTGTACGAACGATACATCGAATTTTATTCTGACCAAACTCACCAGCTACCTGAAGTTTTTGGTTTTCAACAGTTTCATATTAAGCTATTCCACAATTACTACCTGAAAGAAAAAAATTACTTATTGTCTGTGATCCTAAATACTGGGTATGCAAAATCCATTGTTGTCCTTATGAAAATCATGATTATTGCCATTTTTAAATAAAATATGATAGATTATCGTCTATCAAAACAGATAAATTTTCGACCAAAAATAGAACACTCAAATTTTCAGTTAAAAACATTAATTTTCAATTAAAAAAAAGAATTTTCAACTAAAGAAATAATTATTCAACCAAAAAAATTCAATTTTTACCAAAAAACATGAATTTTTAACAAAATATATGAATTTTCAACCAAATTTTGAAGTTTCAACCAAATATTTAATTTTCTTTGGAATTTTCAACCTCATAGTTAAATTTCCAACCACAAAAATGAATTTTCAACCAGAGAAATGAATTTTCAACCAAAAAGCTGTGTGGATCTCGGGACAGTGAGGGTACGTGGGTTAGCGCTCGCAGATATTAAATAAATTCAAAAACTGATTTTACAATGGAGAGAATTTGATTGAAATTAAGTAAAAAATTATTGAAAACATGGAAAAATACAAGAAATGTGAAAATTGTACGAAGGATTAAAAAAGAGAGGACTTAATCTCGGTTCTTTTTCAATTTAAAGAGCTACCGATTGTCGATTTCAAAAATTCAAATATAAAGTTACCATATTAGGTGGTTAAGTTAATGGCTTTTAACTGGAAATGTTACGAAGAACGGACGATTTCGGATGCTTCGCGTAATTTTCAGATGTTTATAGTGGAAGACCAGAAAAGAAACTTATTTTTTGTGTTCAATTAACAAATTTAACTTCTGCAGTTTTCTTCTAATTCAAATAGCGCCAATTCGTTTATGGATAATTAATAAAAATCTACTTAAGGTATGGATCTCGGAACAGTGAGGGTACGTGGGTTAGCGTTCGCAGATTGTAAATAAATTTGAAATCTGATTTTACAATGGAGTAAATTTCATTGACATCAAGTAAGAAATTATTCAATTTTCAATCAAGTAGTTAAATTTTTACGAAAAAAGACGAATTTTGAACCAAATAGTGGAATCTTCATCATAAACATATTAATTTTCCACCAAACAGTTGCACTTTCAACCAAAAAAGATCAATTTTCACCAACAAAATCGAATAGTAATTTACAAGAAATAGTTCAATCTTCAACCAGAAATGATTAAATTTTTCTACCAAAAAGATTAATTTTCTAAAAAAAACAACGAATTTTTAACAAAAAGAGATCAATTTTCGAAAAATATAGATGAATCCTCAACTAAAGGGATACATTTTCAAATAAAATTATGAATCTTCAACAAAAAAATGTTATAGTTGATATTCCAACCATAAAAAACCTATTTTTAAATAAAAAACTATTACATCCACCAAAAAACAAATTTTCAACAACATAGTTGAATCCTCTACCAAAACAGATCAATTTTCAACCAAAAAGTTGCACTTTTAACCAAAAAAGAATAAATGTCTAATGAAAAAATTAATTTTCTACCAAAAGACGAATTTTCAACTGAAAAGTATCAATTTCCAACCAAGAATAACTTTTGGGTTAACGACTCGAACTGTTCCAAAATAATTACAGAACTGTTCAAAACAAATTACCGAACTGTTCGAAAATAATTACCGAACTGTTCCGAAACAATTACCGAACTGTTCGAAAATAATTACCAAACTGTTCCAAAACAATTACCGAACTGTTCGAAAATAATTACCAGCCGGCAAGCCTGCGCGCCCACTTTTAAATGAAATACGTTTGAAATTGTAAATGTTGACCTAAAAACTTTCCAAAGCCAATAGTTTAATATTAAAATTTTTATAATTGGATGGTCTCAAATTTTAACGTTTAAAATTAAAACTTTTACTACCTCAATTATTATGCTAATTAAAAATGCTACTATTTGTTTGAAAATTTCTATATTCTGCTAAAAATTTGAATATTTGGTTGAAAATTCATGTATTTTGTGTAAAATTATTCTTTTTCGGTAGAAAATTAGTTTTCTATTGAAAATTAATTTTTCTTTGGTTGAAAATTAGTGTTTTTCTGAAAATTAATTTTTTTTCAACTAAATTTTTTGTCGAATTTTTGTTTTCATAGACACTTGATCTTTTTGATAGAAAATTCATTTGTTTTGTTGGAAATTTAACTATTTCGTGGGAAATTTATTTTATTTGGTTAAAAACTTATTTCTCTAACTGAAACTTAAACGATTCTATTTTTTGTTGAAAATTGATCTTTTTTATTTGAAAATTCATCTATTTTGTTGAAGAATCATCTTTTTTGGTAGAAAATTAACTTTTTTGGTTGAAAATTTCATTAAAAATTAAAAGATATGGTTGAAAATTCATGTATTTTGTTAAAAATTATTCTTCTTTTGGTAGAAAATTATTTTTTTTTTTTTATTAAAAATTAATTTTTTAAACTAAAGTTTAACTATTCCATTTTTCGTCGACTTTTTTTTATAGACATTTAATCTTTTTAGTTGAAAATTCATCTTCTTGGTTGAAAATTTATTTTATTTGGTTAAAGAACTTATTTCTCTAACTTAAAATTAAACTATTCTATTTTTTTTGTTTTGAAAATTTATCTTTTTTAGTTGAAAATTCATCTATTTTGTAGAAAATTTGTCTTTTTCCTGGTAGCAATATAACCTTTTTGGTTGAAAAATCAATCATTAGATTTAAAATTCCATTAAAAATTAAAATATTTGCTTCAAAATGCACGTAATTTATTACAAATTATTGTTTTAAGGTAGAAAATTAATTTTTTTTGTTGAAATTTCATTTTTTTTGGTTGAAAATTAGTTTTTTCATCAACAATTAATTTTTTTAACTAAAAATGTAAGTATTCAATTTATCGCCGACATTTTTTTTTTGAGAACATCTAATCTTTTTAGTTGAAAATTCATCTGTTTGATTGAAAATTTAACTATTTCGGTGGAAATTTATTTTATATGGGTAAAAAACTTACTTTTCTAACTTAAAATTAAACTGTTCTATTTTTTGTTGAAAATTTATCTTTTTTAGTTGATAATTCATCTATTTATTGAAATTTTGTCTTTTTTTGGTAGCAATATAACCTTTTTAGTTGAAAATAGAACTATTTGGTTAAATTTTTTTTTTATTGAAAATGCATCATTTTAGTTAGAAGTTCATTTTTTTAATTAAAAATTTTAAAAAATTGTTGAGAGATCGTCTTTTTTTCTAAATGAATTTTTTATCAAAAATGTACCTATTTTATTTTTGCTAGAAAATTGATCTTTTTCGGTTAAAAATTCACTCGATTTGTTGAAAACTCGTATTTTTTAGTCGAAAATTCAATTATCTGGGTAGAAAATGCATATTTTTGGGTTGTAAATTCAACTTTTGTCAAAAAATTCGTCTTTATGACTTAGAAAGTCAACATTTTGGATGAGATTTTTTTTCTTTATTGATTGAAAAATCTTTCTTGGTTGAAAATTCAACTCTTCTGTTGAAAATTCGTATTTTTTTATCGATTTTCTCTCTCTTGACTGAAAAATCTTCATTGGTAAAAAATTCAACTCATATTAAAAAGTCGTATTTTTTGATAGAATTCAACTGTTTTGATTAAAACTTAAATAATTTTTCGGTTGAAGTATCAAATACTACATTAATTTAATTAATTTTTCTGAAAAAAGATCTTCTCCTTTCACTCCGCTGGGAATCGAACCTCAGAACTTCCGATTGCCGGTCGGGTGCTTTCTCATTAAGCTACTAGAGAGATCGAGAGAAGAAACTTTTTTTCAGAAAATACACGCATTATTTTGCTAGATGGTACAAGTTAAATCAGTCAAGGAATCTGTATTATCATCAGAGAATAACAGCATTTTTTAACGTCTTTTCAGACTAGATAGAGATATGAATTAAAAATTATTTTAATTAATTTTTCTGAAAAAAGATCTTCTCCTTTCGCTCCGCTGGGAATCGAATCTCAGAATTTCCGATTGCCGGTCGGGTGTTTTCTCATTAAGCTACTAGAGAGATCGAGAGAAGAAACTTTTTTCAGAAGACACACGCATTATCTCTCTAGTAGCTTAATTGGAAAAATATCTAATAATTGTGTATCGATCACTTAGTTCTAAAATATTGATGTTATTCCACAAAATATAAAGCAATAGGCTGGATGTTTCCAAATTGATGATCCCAAATTAAATTGTTTATGATAACCACTTAAAATATTACTCAAAAACCAATTAAAATCGGATGTTTCTAATTGATAACAATAGAAAATCGTATGACAATTGGAGGTTTTTAATTATAAAAAATAGAAATATCAGTTGTAATGAACTCCATGTTTAGAATATCCATCTGGAAAATTTTATAATAATTGTGGATTGACCATTCAGTTCTTAAATATTGAAGTTTGAATTACACAAAATATAAATGTTATATAAAATGTTAAATGTTATATATAAATGTTTCCAATTTAAAACATAGTCTAATTACAAAAAACAGTGTTTTGAATGCCTCCAATTACAACACCCAAACAATTAATTCATTAATCATCCTACTTATTATCATACAAATTAGATACAATGATTTATATTAAAATTGATAGAGATGATCCCAAATTAAATTGTTTATGATAACCACTTAAAATATTACTTAAAAACCAATTAAAGTCGGCTGTTTATAATTGATAACAATAGAAAATCGTATGACAATTGGATCTTTTCAATTCTGAAAAATAAAAATATCAGTTGTAATAAACTCTACGTTTAGAATATCCATCTGGAAAATTTTCTAATAATTGTGGATTGACCATTCAGTTCTAAAATATTGAAGTTTGAATTCCACAAAATATAAAGCAATAGCCTGGATGTTCCCAATTGAAAACATAGTCTAATCACAAAAAACAGTGTTTTGAAATCCTCCAATTATAATATCCAAACAATTAAGTAATTAATCATCCTACTTATCATTATAAAGATTAGATACAATGATTTATATTAAAATTGATAGAGATGATCCCAAATTAAATTGTTTATGATAACCACTTAAAATATTACTTAAAAACCTACCTAAATCGGATGTTTTTGATTGATAACAATGAAAAATCGTATGACAATTGGACCTTTTCAATTCTAAAAAATAAAAATCTCAGTTGTAATGAACTCCATGTCTAGAACATCCATCTGGAAAATTTTTCTAATAATTGTGGATTGACCATTCAGGTCTAAAATATTGAATTTTGAATTACACAAAATATAAATGTTATATTAAATGTTAAATACAAATGTTTCCAATTGAAAACATAGTATAATTACAAAAAACAGTGTTTTAAATGCCTCGAATTACAACACCCAAACAATCAATTAATCATCCTTCTTATTATCATACAGATTAGATACAACAATTTATATTAAAATTGATAGAGATGATCAAGAATTAAATTGTTTATGATAAACACTTAAAATATTACTTAAAACCCTACTTAAATCGGATGCTTCTAATTGATAACAATAGAAAATCGTATGACAATTGGATCTTTCCAATTCTAAAAAATAAAAATCTCAGTTGTAATGAACTCTACGTTTAGAATATCCATCTGGAAAAGTTTCTAATAATTTTGGATTGACCTTTCAGTTCTAAAATATTGATGTTTGAATTCCACAAAATATGAAGCAATAGGCTTTTTTCCAATTGAAAACATTGTCTAATCACAAAAAACAGTGTTTCGAATGCCTCCAATTACAACACCCGAACAATTGATTAATTAATCAATAATCATCCTACTTATTATCATACAGATTAGATACAATGATTTATATTAAAATTGATAGAGATGATCCCAAATTAAATTGTTTATGATAAACACTTAAAATATTACTTAAAAACCAATTAAAATTGGATGTTTATAATTGATAACAATAGAAAATCGTATGACAATTGGATCTTTTCAATTCTAGAAAATAAAATTATCAGTTTTAATGAACTCTACGTTTATAATATCCATCTGGAAAATTGTCTAATAATTGTGGATTGACCATTCAGTTCTAAAATATTGAAGTTTAAATTCCACAAAATATAAAGCAATAGGCTTTTTTCCAATTGAAAACATAGTCTAATCACAAAAAAACAATTAATTAATTAATCATCCTACTCATCATCATAAAGATTAGATGCAACGATTTATATTTAAATTGATAGTGATGACCCCAATTTAATTGTTTATGATAACCACTTAAAATATTACTTAAAAACCTACTTAAATCGGATGTTTCTAATTGATATCAATAGAAAATCGTATGACAATTGGCTGTTTTCAATTATAAAAAATAAAAATATCAATTGTAATGAACCCCATGTTTAGACTATCCAACCGGAAAATTTTCTAATAATTGTGGATCGACCATTCAGTTCTAAAATATTGAAGTTTAAATATACAAAATATAAAGCAATAGGCTTTTTTCCAATTGAAAACATATTCTAATCACAAGAAAACAATTAATTAATTAATCGTCCTACTTATTATCATACAGATTGGATACAACGATTTATATTAAAATTGATAGAGATGATCCAGAATTAAATTGTTTATCATAACCACTTAAAATATTACTTAAAAGCCTACTTAAATCGGATGTTTCTAATTGATAACAATAGAAAATCGTATGAAAATTGGATCTTTTGATTTCTAAAAAATAGAAATATCAGTTGTGATGAACTCCATGTTTAGACTATCCGAATGGAAAATTTTCTAATAATTGTGGATTGACCATTCAGTTCTAAAATATTGTAGTTTAAATTACACAAAATATAAATGTTATATAAAATGTTAAATGTTTCCAATTGAAAACATAGTCTAATCACAAAAAACGGTGTTTTGAATGCCTCCAATTACAACACCCAAACAATTAATTGATTAATCATCCTACTTATTATCATACACATACAGATTAGATACAACGATTTATATTAACATTGATAGAGGTGATCCCGAATTGAATTGTTCATGATAACTACTTAAAATATTACTTAAAAACCTACTTAAATCGGATATTTCTCATTTTTAACAATAGAAAATCGTATGACAATTGGATCTTTTCAATTCTAATAAATAAAAATATCAGTTGTAATGAACTCCATGTGTAGCATCTCCATCTGGAAAATTTTCTAATAAATGTGGATCGACTATTCAGTTCTAAAATATTGAAGTTTGAATTACACAAAATATAAAGCAATAGGCTTTTTCCAATTGAAAACATTGTCTTATCACAAAAAACAGTGTTTTGAATGCCTCCAATTACAACACCCAAACAATTAATTAATTAATCATCATACTTATTATCATACAGATTAGATAACACGATTTATGTTAAAATTGATAGAGATGATCCCAAATTAAATTGTTTACGATAACTACTTAAAATATCAATTAAAAACCAATTAAAATTGGATGTTTATAATTGATAACAATAGAAAATCGTATGAAAATTGGATCTTCTGAATTCTAAAAAATAAAAACACATTTGTAATCAACTCTACGTTTAGAATATCCATCTGGAAAATTTTCTAATAATTGTGGATTGACCATTCAGTTCTAAAATATTGAAGCTTGAATTAGACAGAATATAAATGTTATATAAAATGTTAAATGTTAAATATAAATTTTTCCAATTGAAAACTTAGTCTAATCACAAAAAACAGTGTTTTGAATGCCTCCAATTACAACACCAAAACAATTAATTAATTAATCGTCCTACTTATTGTCATACACATACAAATTAGATACAACGATTTATATTAAAATTGATAGAGGTGATCCCGAATTGAATTGTTTATGATAACTACTTAAAAACCTACTTAAATCAGATGTTTCTAATTTATAACAATAGAAAATCGTATGAAAATTGGATCTTTTGATTTCTAAAAAATAAAAATCTCAGTTGTGATGAACTCCATGTTTAGACTATCCGAATAGAAAATTTTCTAATAATTGTGGATCGACCATTCAGTTCTAAAATATTGAAGTTGATATTCCACAAAATATAAAGTAATAGGCTTTTTTCCAATTAAAAACATAGTCTAATCACAAAAAAAAACAATTAATTAATTATTCTACTCATCATCATACAGATGAGATACAACGATTTATATTAAAATTTATAGAGATGATCCAGAATTAAATTGTTTATGATAACCACTTGAAATATTACCTAAAAACCTACCTAAATCGGATGTTTCTAATTAATAACAATAGAAAATCGTATGAAAATTGAATCTTTTGATTTCTAAAAAATAAAAATCTCAGTTGTAACCAACTCTACGTTTAGAATATCCACCTGGAAAATTTTCTGATAATTGTGGATTGACGATTCAGTCCTAAAATATTGAAGTTTGAATTCCACAAAATATAAAGCAATAGGCTTTTTTCCAATTGAAAACATTGTCTAATCATAAAAAACAGTGTTTCGAATGCCTCCAATTACAACACCCGAACAATTGATTAATTAATCAATAATCATACAGATTAGATACAATGATTTTATATTAAAATGGATAGAGATGATCCCAAATGAAATTGTTTATAACTACTTAAAATGTTACTTAAAAACCTACTTAAATCGGATGTTTCTTATTGATAACAATAGAAAATCGTATGACAATTGGATCTTTTTAATTCTAAAAAATAAAAATCTCAGTTGTAATGAACTCTACGTTTAGAATATCCATCTGGACAATTCTCTAATAATTGTGGATTGACCATTCAGTTCTAAGATATTGAAGTTTAAATTCCACAAAATATAAATCAATACGCTTTTTCCGAATTGAAAACATAGTCTAATCACAAACAAAACAATTAATTAATTAATCATCCTACTTATTATCATACAGATTAGATATAACGATTTATATTAAAATTGATAGAGATGATCCCAAATTAAATTGTTTACGATAACTGCTTAAAAAATTACTTAAAAACCGACTTAAATCAGATGTTTCCAATTGATAACAATAGAAAATCGTATGGAATCCGAATGGAAGATTTTATAATAATTGTCGATTGACCATTCATCTCTAAAACATTGACGATTGATTACACAAAATATAAATGTTATATAAAATGTTAAATGTTAAATATAAATTAATTAATGCGGGGGTTATATAAAAATTACTAGCAAATTGAGATATACGCTAAACCGAAAATATAATAGTTAAAATCCAAGATTTTGTTACGTCAATCACAAATTATAATTTCCGTCATACCGAAACATACTTCAACAGCCCCTGAAAGCACTCCTTGCAAAAAAAATGTTCACATTGTACCATGTCAAATCATTTTTCTAGAATAAAGCACTGATGAGGACCCCCAACTGGGTCGAAACGTCTCTTTGACTTGTAAAAAATCAAGCATTTCTTATTCCTGGATCCTAAAGCCAATCAAATCAACTACGAAGAATCTGTTAAATACAAATGTTTCCATAATTGAAAACATAGTCTAATCACAAAAAACAGTGTTTTGAATGCCTCCAATTACAACACCCAAACAATTAATTGATTAATTATCCTACTTATTATCATACAGATTAGATACAACTATTTATATTAAAATTGATAGAGATGATCCCAAATTAAATTGTTTATGATAACTACTTAAAATACCTCACACAATCTGCCTTTTTAATTTCCTCAAACGATGCGATTCGCCTTGAAATAATTGCCTAAATTACTAGTTGTCATCAACCTTCTAATTCAATATTTAGCTTTCCTGATACGATCTTCGCTCACTAACCCTTCAGTCCCAAATGGTGCCATATGCCGTCAGGTTTCTAGAACCGGTTTCTGCTCATCCCGTAACTCCTAACACCTTTATCAACCACATTCAGACTATCCCTTCAGATCTTAAATATTCGATAACTTTGACGTATAACTAATATAAATTAATGTATTTAATTATTTTAATTCAAGCAGACACGATTGAGATTGAGAGGCAAACAAAATCGATTTGAGAAAAATAAGGAGAACCATTAGTCCCAATGAAGGAGGACTAAGGACTAGAAAGATAAATCGGTTCTCTCGAAACTATAAGAATAAATCCAAATTTAAAAGGAACGGAGGGCAACGATTTTTCCTGAAAAGTGAAGTGACACTTGAGATTCTAAGAGAGCAATCAACCAGTCTAATCGAGTCTGCAGACAGATGTCCCTACCATTGAAAATTTAAGTTGTCCTCTTTAAAAGATTCCAGGAACCAGAAAAGAAGATTTTAAACTTTTAAGGAAAATGTCAATCATTAGAGACGAAATAGAGTTTTCATTCATTTTTCACTCATTTTCTTCTAAGAATCAAGTACAATTGTACATTCAGGTAACGTATTTTAGGGGCCGCTTGAAGTTGTTGACAATTGTAAAAAGTAAGAGTAAATGAATGATTAATTATAGAAAGTTTATTATATTTGACCCTAAAGTCAAAGAGCTAAGCCGACATCAGCTTGCTGACAATTTTATTATTGAGGGTCAGTACAATCTTTCACTGGTCAATATATAGAAATTCTTTTGAGTTTTGAAAAAATGAATGTCGAATTTGATGACTCAGTTTAAAAGTAATTGTTCAATTGTAATTTTTGAAAAAGCGTGTAATTACTGGTAAACTAAGTAAAAGTGTTCGAATTATACAAAAAAATGGTTTTTAGTAGAATTAGTTTTGTAATTTTCTAGAATTTAAAATTTTTTAATCTGGATGTTCCCTCGGATGTTCCTGATTAGTAGTAATAGAACATTTGATGTTTATACTTGGTAGTAACAGTGAATTTGATGTTTCTAATTACCATTTTGAATTTATTTAAAATTTTTGATTTTTAATAGATCGCTTTTCAAAATTGAATCTTTCCATTTGAAATTTATTTTGAATTGTATGCTATTTGGTGACAAATTAATCCAATTTATTATTCTTAATTTTCTTCAGAATCAATTGTTTTAACTAAAATATTAACTATTCCATTTTCAGTTAAATTTTTTTGTTCACTTGAAAATTCAACTACTTAGTTAAAAGTTAAAAATTCAGTATTCTGGTATAAGTTTCTTTACTTTAGTTGAAAATCGTTTGGTTGAAAATTTAACTTTTTTCATGCAAATCAGTTTTTTTTGGTAAAAATTAATTTTTTAAACTAAAAATTCAACTATTTCATGTTTGGTGAAAATTTCTCCTTCTTGATTGAAAATTGATGTACTTTTTTTTTAATTCGTCTTTTTCGATAAGAAATGAATCTTCTTCCTGACAAATTTATAATTTTGGTTAAAAATTTAACTGTTTGGTGAAAAATTAATCTATTTTGTGGGAAATTGAATAATTTTCTTAAAAAGTAATTTCTTTCATCCAAAATTAAACTGGTTAGTTGGAAATTCATTTTTTTGGGTTGAAAATTCAACTATTTTGGTATAAAATTGCTTTCTTTGGTTAAAAATTTAACTATCTTATTGCAAATTAGTTTTTTTGTTGTTGAAAATTAATTTTCTTCAGCTGAAAATTCAATCGTTCCATTTTTAATTGGAAATTCCACAACTTTATTAAAAATTCAGTTTTTTTTGTTGATAATAATTTTATGAACTAAAAAATTTAACTATCCATTATATTTTTGAAAAAAATTGTCTTCCTTAGCTGAAAATTCATTTCTTTAGTTGTAATTTTTTTGTTATAAAATTAAGATTCTGGCTTGAAAATTCACCTTTTTGGTTAAAAATGTAACTATTTTGTTGACAATTAACTCTTTGTTTGTACATTGAACTATTTTGTTGAAAATTCGTTTTTTTTTTATAGAAAAATTAATTTTTCAAATTGGAAACCTAACTATTCCATTTTTTGTTGAAACAAATTTTGTATTCGAAAATTTAACTATTTGGTTGAAAATTCATGCATTTTGTTGAAAATTCGTCTTTTCTTATAAAAAATTAATCTTTTTAATCAAAAATTTATAATATAATATTTTTAATTTATATAATATAAATTTTCAACAGAGAAGATTGAATTTGAACCAAATAGTGAATTCTCAACGAAATAGTTAAATTTTCAATTAAAAAAAAAAAATGTTTAACAAAATATGGAAAAGTAAAATTTTATGTTTAAAAAATTAATTTTTAACCAAAAGAGATGAATTTTCAATAATATAGTTCAATTTTCAACCAAAGACATTAATTTTCTACCAAGATAGTTGGATTTTCAACCAAAATCATAAGTTCTAAAAAAAACTGATTTTCAAGATAATAGTTAAACTTTCAACCAAACCATTTTCAACTAAAATCAAGAATCTTATTAAAAAATACATTTCAAATTAAAAAGTGGAATAGTTAAACTTTTAGTTAAAGCAAATTGAGTTTCATGAAAAAAACGAATTTTTAACAATATAGTTAAATTTTCAACCAAAAAAATGAATTTTCACGAAAAAATGACTTTTTAACAAAATTGTTTAATTTTCTCCAAAATAGATTATTTTTTCACCAAATGGTTGAATTTTCAACCAAAATCATAAATTCTAAAAAAAACTGATTTTCAACATAATAGTTAAATTTTGAACCAAACCATTTTCAAATAAAATCAAGAATATTAAAAAAAAATTCAACTAAAAAGTGAAATAGTTGAACATTTAGATAAAAAAAATATAATTTTTAAGAAAAAAACGAATTTTCAACAAAATAATTAAATTTCCAATCAAAAAGATGAATTTTCACTAAAAAATAACTTTTTAACCAAATTGTTGAATTTATTACAAAGTAGATCAATTTTTCGCTAAAATGCTACATTTTCAACCAAAATTAGAAAAATTCAATTTTATATTACTATCAATTAGAAACAAACAATTTTCTTATTCTAACAATTATGAACATTACATTTTCTATTGCTACTAATTAGAAATATCCAATTTCCTATTACTACCAATTATGAATATAAAAATAAATTTTTTTGTGGATTTCGAAAACTTTTACAAAAATTCATGAGTAATTACAAGTTTTTTTTTTTCAAAAAATTACAATTAAACATTATTATACTTCATTGTATTTTATTGTGAAAATATGTGATGAATTGATTGACATTGATGAATGTGATTTTCTGAAAAATCTTCACTCAGCGTTCCTGAAATCTTGCGCAATAACTGCAGCTTTAAAAAATGGAAAATTAAGCCATTAAATCATCGGCATTCATTTTTTTTTAAATTTTCAAAAATGTCTATGTGTGAGCTAAGCACTTTGATTTTATATAAGGTCAAATTAAAATGGAATAATTTTTCTATCATCCAAAACATTCTAGAAACTTAGTGTGACCTAAGAATTTGGTTTCATTGTGTTTTTAAAATTCAACTGTAAATTTGAGTTTTGGATGATAATTATTGAATCTAGTAAGAATATCATCAATTTGATCCACAAATTTGTTCAAGAACTTTGAAAATTTGTTCAAGAACTTTGAAAATTTGTTCAAGAACAAAGTTAGCAAGAGCTGGTGAAATGGCGAACCCATGTGGATACCATATGTTTGTTTGTAAAATTTATAGTTAAATTTACAATAGGAATTTTTTTAAGCAGAATTTAATTGTAAAAAAATCGTTTTTGGAATATTAGTATGTTGATAGATCTCATTCCAGTTAATTTGTATGCAATTAATTATAAGAATGTGAGAAATGCTTTTACACATTGATTCAATATCTAAAGAAATGATTTCATTATTGCTTGGGACAATGACATTATCAATTTGATTTTTATAATGCCAGCTGTTTTTATTGAATAATTCTGTTTTTCCTCCAATGTTTTGAATCGGTTTAGCTAAAATTTTTGAAAGATTGTAATGTGGAGCATCGTAGAAAGCAATATGTGGTTTATGAGTTTTAGCAAGGCCATAAAACCTAGAAGAATTGCCATAAAGGCATTTTAGCCTCCTAGCAATATCAAAACCAAAACTTTTTCAAAGAATCTTGGATAAGATCATTCGATTCTTTTTGAACGCTATTAGTAGAATCTTGAAATTAAGAATATTATTACACTTTACGTGATGACTACCTTACTCTTATCTGTTTCTGTAACAACAAGATCTTTGTTTTGAGATACAAAACATTAATATTTATGAATATATTTTCTTAAATATTTTCATACTCGCAAGGAAATATTTATTCTGAAATCATGTAAATCTTTCTCTGATTTGTAAGATACAATCTTTCCTTTAACATTAGCAAGAGCTTTTTCAACAACAAGAAATTTATTAAGAGGGTCTGTGTAAAATTGTTTACCTAAAGTGAGGAAATAACCAATGTTATTGGGTATATTAGTGTTTGTTAAATTAATTAACGATTTTGGATTTGGTTTTTATTAGTGTCCTCACCGTTCTTTTTAAAACACTGAACATGAGGCTTCTTCTTTAAATTGAATCATCGTTTGTCAGCATCGCTAATTTCATGTTTTGTTTGAGGTTTAGTTTTTCCTAACTTATTTTAAACAATTTCTTTATTTGTTGTCACTAGTTTTGTTTGTTTATTGATAACAGTTTGTTTATCTATCCATTGTTTAGGAACAGACGATAGAGGCTGTTTTTTGTATACTTCTGACAGAACCTTTTCATACCGAAGATGCTTGTTAATCGTACCATATGTTTATTTTATAAACATTGAATTCTAGCTCAACAGAAGAGCTTTTATCAGACCAGTATCGAAAATTCTTCTCCACCTTTCATGTACTTCCTAAACTTGTCGACACGAATCAAAATCATTTTATAAATTATAGATAATAACTACCACAAGAAATTAGTAATCACTATAGTTGTTATTACGAGAAAGAGTTCCTAAACTATACAAATTCAATTTTTATAGGCACTTTTTATTCAAATTGAATTTGCAATAGGAATTTTTCAAGCAGAATTTAATTAGTTATACAAATTTCGTTCTTGGAATATTACATTGATTCAATATCTGCAGAATTGATTTTATTATTGCTCGGGATAATGATATTATCGATTTGATTTTTAAAATGCCAGCTGTTCTTAATGAATAATTCTGTTTTTCCTAAAATGTTTTGGATTGGTTTAGCTGGAAATATTGTAATGTGGAGCATCGTAGAAAGCAATAACTGGTCTTTTAGGAATATCTGGTTTATGAGTTTTAGCAAGGCGATAAAACCTAGAAGAATTGCCATAAAGGCATTGTAGCCTCCTAGCAATATCAGAATCAAAACGATTCTTTTTTAAAAAATCTTGGATGAGATCATTCAATTTTTGCAACGCTATTAGTAGGATCTTTAAATTAAGAATATTATTACACTTTACATGATGACTACCCTACTCTTATCTGCTTCTGTAACAACAAGATCTTTGTTTTGAGATATAAAACATAAATATTTATGAATATATTTTCATATTCGCAAGGAAATATTTGTTCTGAAATGATGTAAATCTTTCTCTGATTTGTAAGATACAATCTTTCCTTCAACATTAGCAAGAGTTTTTTCAACAAGAAATTTATTAAGAGGCTCTGTGTAAAATTGTTTACCTAAACTGAGGAAATAACCAATGTTATTTGGTATATTAGTGTTTGTTAAATTAATTAACCATTTTGGATTTGGTTTTTATTGGTGTTCTCACTATTCTTTCTTTTTATAACACTTAACATGAGTCTGCTTTAAAATTGAACATCGTTTGTTAGCATCGCTAATTTCATGTTTTGATTAAGAGTTAGTTTTTCCTAACTTATTTAAAACAGTTTATTTGTTGACGCTAGTTTTCTTATTTGTTTGTTAACTGACAACATTTTGTTTATTTATCTTCTGTTAAGGAACAGCTAATGGAGGCTGTTTTTTGTATACTTCTGACAGAACCTTTTCATACCGAAGATGCTTGTTAATCGTACCATATGTTTATTTTATAAATATTGAATTCTAGCTCAACAGAAGAGCTTTTATCAGACCAGGATCAAAAATTCTTTTCCACCTGTCATTTACTTCCTAAACTGGTCGACACCAATCAAAATCATTTTATAAATGATAGATAATAACTACCACAAGAAATTAGTAATCACTATAGTTGTTATTACGAGAAAGAGTGCCTAAACTATACAAATTCAATTTCTATAGGCACTTTTTATTCAAATTGAATTTGCAATAGGAATTTTTCAAGCAGAATTTAATTAGTTATACAAATTTCGTTTTTGGAATATTACATTGATTCAATATCTGAAGAAATTATTTTATTATTGCTTAGGATTATGTTATTATCAATTCGACTTTTAAAATGCCAGCTGTTTTTAATGAATAATTCTGTTTTTCCTAAAATGTTTTGAATTGGTTTAGCTGAAAATATTGTAATGTGGAGCATCGTAGAAAGCAATAACTGGTCTTTTAGGAATATCTGGTTTATGAGTTTTAGCAAGGCGATAAAACCTAGAAGAATTGCCATAAAGGCATTGTAGCCTCCTAGCAATAGCAGAATCAAAACGATTCTTTTTTAAAAAATCTTGGATGAGATCATTCAATTTTTGCAACGCTATTAGTAGGATCTTCAAATTAGGAAAATTATTACACTTTACATGATGACTACCCTACTCTCATCTGCTTGTGTAACAACAAGATCTTTGTTTTGAGATGCAAAACATAAATATTTATAAATATATTTTCTCAAATATTTTCATAATCGCAAGGAAATATTTGTTCTGAAATTATGTAAATCTTTCTCTGATTTGTAAGATACAATCTTTCCTTCAACATTAGCAAGAGTTTTTTCAACGAGAAATTTATTGAGAGGCTGTGTGTAAATTTTTTACCTAAACTGAGGAAATAACCAATTTTATTTGGTATATTAGTGTTTGTTAAATTAATTAACGATTTTGGATTTGGTTTTTATTAGTGTCCTCACCGTTGTTTTTAAAACACTGAACATGAGGCTTCTTCTTTAAATTTAATCATCGTTTGTCAGCATCGCTAATTTCATGTTTTGTTTGAGGGTTAGTTTATCCTATCTTATTTTAAACATTTTCTTCATTTGTTGTCACTAGTTTTGTTTGTTAATTGATAACACTTTGTTCATCTATCATCTGTGTAGGAACAGATGATGGTTGCTAATCGTACCATATGTGTATCTTATAAACATTGAATTCCAGGTCCACAGAAGAGCTTTTATCATACCAGGATCAAAAATTCTTTTCCACCTTTCATTTACTTCCTAAACTGGTCGACACCAATAAAAATCATTTTATAAATGATAGATAATAACTACCACAAGAAATTAGTAATTACTATAACTATTATTACGAGAAAGAGTTTCTAAACTATACAAATTCAGTTTTAATAGGCACTATTTATTTCTGAATACATCATGAATTAAGTGCAGGTTTCCTAAAGGGTTAATAATATGCGACTTATCTTTTCCAACCCTCGCATTACACCTGTGGTTGTCAGTGAAGAGGGTGAGGTCTCCCTTCTGCTTCCAGACCCATACCAATAGTTTTCTTTTCCAAATTAAAGGGGTCGAAACTTGAGGACCTTCCTATTTTCTATTTCAGAATCGAAACTAATTTCCTCTCATAGAAAAAGGGGAAGAATTGATATATCGCATCTGGGGTCTAGTGGGTCTTTACATTTATTCAGATAGATCACTCGTCATTCGTCAGGTAGGCAAGAGCAGAAAACAAGCTCGTGCGAAGAGTCCTGTTTTCACCGTACACCATATGCTGGTCCCTAAACACACACACACATATATACAATAAATATATTTATGTGTGTGTTTTTAAGCATGCTTGCACGCATAACCTTCTATTCCACTTCTTTGGACATATGGGGGCTTATCTGGTATGCAAGAACGCTTCAAGCGCATTCCACACCCAGGGTTGTATGCCCCCCCCCCTTCCCCTAACAAAAAAAAATCTTACACTTCATGGCAAAGTGACTGTTAGCTGCAGTAAAATGACTAAAAGGGAAAAAAACGGCCGAGGATGATTTATGCAGGGCCTAATGGCAGGTAATCAAAGGAGAGTCAAAGTTTTGTGGTCCAACTGGCATTCTTCCAGTTTTGGATATTTCTATTTAGTTCTATTTAGTTGATCATAGCCTCCACATAGGTGACGCTATTTTCAGTGATTTTTGACTCAGATGACATCTTTACTGTTTTTTTGGAAAGATATCGTTTTTAATTGACCCAAGTATTATAAGTGTAAGGAAGATTTTTTTTATTGGCATTAGGGTCGATAATGTTTCTTTGTTTTGTGTTCTACAATTAATTAAAAAAAAAGATATCTATTTTTAAGTAAATTACAGTTAGATTTTTTATGTTTCGACCAGGAATGACTCACTGGACTCGTCAGGAAGGCGTGAATCAGAACTAACTTATACATTTTAATTTATCTAAATTCATTATCATGTATACTTAAAAAAAAAATTTGTTTATAAGTTTGTAAAGATAAATTTTGCAGTCAATGATACAGTGCACTTCAACCACTGATAAAATGAAAAATTGATTTTGGAAAAAAATGTTGTCCACAAAAGTTGTAGATCTCGTCGGAACACATATTTTTTATATGTGCACTTTTTTTCTAACTTTAATATTTTTCGAGAACAATTACAAAAATGAATTCCAAATTCTTTTCCAACGCCCCAGAAAAACCACGCATCCTAGTGGTGATAACAAAAAATCTGAAAATTCATTCTTCTCATTTTTCTCAAAGAATATCAATTTTAGAAGAAAAGTATAAATATAAAAAAAATGTGTTTCGACGAGATCTACAACTTTTACACACAATATTTTTTTCCAAAATCAACATTTTTCGAGATTTTGAAGAAAAAATAATTTTAAAAAAAGTCAAAATTATTAATAACTTACTTTCCAAGTATCAAGTCAATATTCTTGGGTGACCTTTTCGGAAGTATATCCGTGAAGTCTTATGAAATTTTTTGAAATTTTTTCATAATTTGTAATCTTTAAAATCTTTGTCAATTTTTTTTAAATCTTTGTATAGAATCTTTTAGAATCTTTGGAAATCTTTTAAAATCTTTAGAAATCTTTGTGATATACTTTGACATCTCGTGAAATCTTCTAAAATTTTTTTAAATTTCTTGAATTCTTTGGAATTTTTGGAACATTTCTAAAATCTTTGAAATCTTTATGAAATTCTTGAAATCTTAAAAATCTGTGTCAAATCTTTCGAATTTTATTTGTATAGAAGCTTTTAAAATCTTCGGCAATCTTGTAAAATCTTTGTGAAATATCTTAACATCTGGTGAAATCTTCTGAAATTTTTTTAAATGATTGTAATAATTGAATTCTTTGAAATCTTTTTGAAATCCTTGAAATCTTTCTTAAATCTATAAAATCTTTTGAAAATATTCGTAAAAAATTTTTAATCTTTAGAATTCTTGTGAAATCTTTGTAGAATCTTTTGAAATCTTTATGAAATGTTTGGAAATTTTTGTATAGTATCTTGTAAAAATTTTTGAAATTTTCGTGAACAATTTTGAAATTTTTTTCAAATTTACTGAAGTCTTTTGAAATTTTTTTAAATGTTTGTATTATTTAAAAACTTTGAAATCATTCTGAAGTTTTTAAAAATCTTGATATAGAATCTTTTAGAATCTTTAGAAATCTTGTGAAATCTTTTAAAATCTTTAGAAATCTTTGTGAAATCTTTTGACATCTCGTGAAATCTTCTGAAATTTTTTGAAATGTTTGAATTCTTTGGAATTTTACGAAAATTTCTAAAATCTTTGAAATCTTTGTGAAATTCTTGAAATCTTTCTGAAATCTTAAAAATCTTTGTCAAATATTTCTAAATTTTTTTTTGTATAGAATCTTTTAAAATTTGTGGACTTTTTGTGAAATCTTTTGGAATCTTTTAAAATCTTTTGAAATCTATTGAAATCTGGTGAAATATTTCTAAAATCTTTGTGAAGTCCTTGAAATCTTTCTGAAATCTTTAAAATTTTGGGGAATCTTGTGCAATATTTTTGAAATCTTCTAAAATATTTTGAAATCTTTGTGAACTCTTTTTGAAATCTTTTGAAATCTGGTGAATTCTTTTGAAATCTGGTGAAATATTTTGAAAATTTTTGAAATGTTTGGAAT
>CAKNYM010047739.1:64097-79280 GCA_932195095.1 Andricus curvator
TTTCATAACAAATTGGAAATCTTTGGAATCCTTGTGAAATCTTTGTACAATGTTTTGAAATCTTTGTGAAGTATTTTCAAATCTTTATATAGAATCATTTAGAATCTTTGTAAATTTTGGGGAATCTTGTGAAATATTTCAAACTCTTTTGAAATCTTTTGAAATCTGATGAATTCTTTTGAAATCTGGTGAAATCTTTTGAAATTTTTTGAAATGTTTGTAATATTTAAATTCTTTGAAATCCATATGAAATTATTGGAAATTTCTAAAATCTTTGAAATCTTTGTGAAATCCTTGAAATTTTCAAAATCTATGTGAAATCGTTTGAAATCTTCTAAAATCTGTGCAACATTCTTTACAAACTTGAAATATTTGAAATACTTCTGAAATCTTTTAAAGCATTTTAAAATCTTTGTAAACTCTTTTGAAATATTTTGAATTTTTTTCGAAACGTTAGTAATGCTTGAATTCTTTGAAATTTTTGGAACATTCCTCAAATCTGTTAATCTGTTTGAAATTCTTGAAATCATTCTGAAACTTTGAAAAAAATTGTGAAATATTTTGAAATATTTGTATAGAATCTTTTAAAATCTTTGAAAATCTTGTATAATCTTTTGAAATATTTAAAATTTTTCAATACTTTCAGAATTTTTGAAAACTTTTAGAATGTTTGAAATCTTTTGAAATCTCTTTAAAGAATTTTGTGAAATCTTTGCGAAATTTTGTGAAATCTTTTGAAATTTTTGTATAGAATTTTTTTTATATTTGGAAATCTTGTGAAATCTTTGAAATATTTCTGAAATCTTTTGCAATCTTTTAAATTTTTTAAATCTTTGTGATATCTTGTAAAATCTTTTTAAATCTTGGTAAACTCTTTTGAGATCTTTTGAAATCTGGTGAAATCTTTTGAAATCTGTTGATATCTTAGTGAACTCTTTTGAAATCTTTTGAAACTTTTGTATAGAAATTTTTTTAATCTTTGGAAATCTTGTGAAATCTTTGAAATATTTCTGAAATCTTTAAAATTTTTGAAATCTTTGTGAAATCTTGTAAAATCTTTTGAAATCTTGGTAAACTCTTTTGAGATCTTTTGAAATCTGGTGAAATCTTTTGAAATCTGTTGATATATTAGTGAACTGTTTTGAAATCTTTTGAAATTTTTTGAAATGTTCGTAATGTTTGAATTTTTTGAGATCTTTGTGAAATTTTTATAAAATTTCTAAAATCTTCAAAATCTTTGTGAAATCTTTTGAAGTTTTGGTATAGGATCTTTTAAAATTTTTGGAAATCATTGAAATCTTGTAAAATCTTTGTGAAATATTTTGACATCTGGTGAAATCTTGTAAAATCTTTTAAAATCTTTGTGAACTCTTTTGAAATTTTTGTATGGAATCTTTTAAAATCTTTGGAAATCTTGTGAAATCTTTGTAAACTCTTTTGAAATGTTTTAAAAGATTTTGAAATGTTTGCAATGTTTGAATTTTTGTAGATCTTTGTGAAATTTGTGGAACATTTCTAGAATCTTTTGAAATCTTTGTGAAATCTTTTGAAATCTTTTGAAATTTTTTGAAATGTTTGTAATATTTGAAATCTTTAAAATCGTTGTGAAATTTTTAAAAATCCTTGTATAGAATCTTCTACAATTTTAGAATTTTCACATGAAGAATCTTCATTAAAAAAATGAATTTTTAACAAAATTGTTAAAATTTCAACAAAAAAGATCAAATTTTAACAAAATAGTTGAATTTTCAACCAGGAAGAATAATTTACTACTGAAAAAGATAAATTTCCAACAGAATACATGAACTTTCAACCAAATAGTTAAATTTTTAATCAAAGAAGACAAATTTTCAACAAAACAGTTAAATTTTTAACCCGAAAATATGAATTATTAACAAAAAAGTTCATCTTCAACCAATGCTTTGTGAAATTTAGGGAACGTTTCTAAAATTTTTTAAATCTTTGTGAAATCCTTTAAAGCTTTCTGAAATCTCAAAAATCTTTGTGAAATCTTTTGAAGTCTTTTAAACTCTTTGAAATCTTCGTATCAAAATTTGAAATCTTTCTAATCCTTCTGAAATCTTTGTAGAATCTTTTGAAATCTTTGTGAAATCTTTCTATTTATTTTGTATAGAATCTTTTGAAATCTTTTTATTTTTTTTGTATAGAATCTTTTAAAATCTTTGGAAATCATCGAAGTCTTGTAAAATCTTTGTAAAATCTTTGTGAAATATTTTGACATCTGGTGAAATCTTGTAAAATCTTTTAAAATCTTTGTGAACTCTTTTGAAATTTTTGTATGGAATCTTTTAAAATCTTTGGAAATCTTGTGAAATCTTTTTGAACTCTTTTGAAATGTTCTAAAAGATTTTCAATTGTTGTAATGTTTGAATTTTTTTAGATCTTTGTGAAATTTTTGGAACATTTCTAAAATCTTTGAAATCTTTTGAAATTTTTTGACATGTTTGTAATATTTGAAATATTTAAAATATTTCTGAAATCTTGAAAATCTTTGTGAAATCTTTTGAAGTCTTTTAAAATCTTTGAAATCTTCGTATCAAAATTTGAAATTTTTGTAATCCTTCTGAAATCTTTGTAGAATCTTTTGAAATCTTTGTGAAATCTTTCGATTTTTTTTGTATAGAATCTTTGTCAATCTTTGGAATTCTTGTAAAATCTTATGAAATCTTGTGAAATCTTGTAAAATGTTTTGACATCTCGTGAAATCTTCTGAAATTTTTTAATTCTTTGGAATTTTTGGAACATTTCTAAAATCTTTAAAATCTTTGTGAAATTCTTGAAATCTTCAAAATCTTTGTCAAATCTTCCGAAATTTTTTTTGTATAGAATCTTTTAAAATCTTTGGACTTCTTGTTAATTCTTGTGAAATCTTTTAAAGTCTGGTGAAATATTTCTCAAATCTTTGAAATCTCTGTGAAATCCTAGAAATCTTTGTGAAATCTTTGAAAATCTTAGAAATATCCGTAACAAATTTGAAATCTTCGGAATCCTTGTGAAATCTTTGTAGAATCTTTTGAAATCTTTGTGAAATATTTTTAAATCTTTGTAAAAAATTATTTGGAATGTTCGGAAATTATCAGAAATCTTGCGAAATATTTAAAAATATTTCAAAACCTTTCTGCTTTTTTGTCAAAAATGTACAAAATTGAACAAAAAAATACAGTTAAATATTTTTTTTTATTTTGTTGTAAAAATCTACAAGGTATTACAGAAAATTACAGAATTGTACATTTTCTTAATTTGGGTGTTTGACGTCATAAAAACACTTTTAATTTTACGTAAATTATTATAGAAAATTATAAATCCTTTTAAAAAATACGAGATTTCACAAAAGTTGAAATATTGGGAAAATTGGAAATTGAACAATAATTGACTTCACAGGACGATTCAATTTTTCAATTTGAAACCCTCACTAGTTAAAAAAACGTAGTCCGATTGAAACTTTATGAACTTTTCTTAATTTAAAAATAATTATTCAATTCCAAATCCCATTCAAATATTGTTTCAATTTGAAATATTCAATTTTTAACTCATTTAATTTGAAATTTCTCAATCAAGTAAGACATTTTTTGGAATTTTTATCAATATTTCATTTTTCATTTAAAATGAGCAATTATAAATCAAATATGAAAAACTAAACAATTTTAAACTGAATTATTTAAAATAGAAAGTCTTAAATCGTTCATATTTCAGAGTTCTAAATTGAAACTTTGTACGTTACAATTTTTATTGTTCTATTTAACAAATTTTTAATACGCAAGTGAAATTATTGAATTTTGATGCATAAATAACAATTGAAGAATTATCAATTTGGAAAATTTTTGAGTTAGTTTATTATTATTATTATAGATTAGCAGTTCGAACTCGAAAGTTCATTGCCTCATCTACCCGAGACCGCCACATATCTCTGTCTTGTGCATTCTCCATCCAGTTTAAGTAATCATGTCCTAGTTCTTTTAGATCATCCCTTACATTTTTCTCCCATCTGTTTCTCGGTCTGCCTCGGGGTCTCTTACCAGTCGGTCTCCCTCTTAAAACTTGCGCTACTGTTCTTTCATTGCCCATTCTTGCTACATGCCCCGCCCATCTTAATTTACGCGCTTTCATTACTCTATTAATATTTGCTGACCCGTAGAGAGCGTGCAGCTCATCATTATGCAGTTTTCTCCACTCGCCGGTCTCTTCGTCCCTTTTTGGACCATAGATTTTTCTAAGTACTTTATTCTCGAAAACTCTAAACCTATTCTCTTCTCCTTTCGTCAGCGCCCACGTTTCACACCCGTACATGACGACCGGCATTATTATCGTTTTGTAAATTCTTACTTTGATGTTCCTAGATAGCGATCGCGATTTTAGTAGCGTGTTTGCTGCATAATAGCACCCATTGCCAGCGTGTAGCCGCGCATTGATTTCCGTTTTAATCTTATTTTCGCTAGTTATAATAGACCCGAGGTATTTAAACTCGTTAACCCTTTCGAATTTCATATTTCCGGCCATTAGATCCCCGTCTTGATTACTTTGTCCGGACCTGACGACGGTCATATATTTTGTCTTCGATTCGCTAACTTCCAAGCCAATCTCTTTGGCTTTTGCGATCAAGATTTCTGCATTTTTAGCTACCGTTTCTTTATCATCCCCTAGTACGTCGAGATCATCCGCATATCCAAGAATTTGTATTACCCCATTGAGGGTAGCACCGGTCGGATTCGCCTGCACTTGCCTAACCACGTATTCTAAAACTAAGTTAAAAAGGACGCACGAAAGTGCATCGCCCTGTTTCAGGCCATCGCGGATCGAAAACTCTTCAGATAAACTACCGTTTACGCGTATTCTACCCTTACTGCCGCTTAAGCAAATTTCGATAAGTCTAACCAATTTTCTTGGCACACCCAAGAACTCTAGGATCCAGTACATTCGCGCGCGTATGATAGAGTCGTAAGCTTTTTTAAAATCGATAAATAGCTGATGTACTGCTTCTTTAAATTCCCATTTCTTTTCTAACAGTTGTCTAATTGTAAACATTTGATCGCTTGTAGATCGGTTTCGGCGGAATCCACACTGGTAATCCCCAATGATTTCCTCGGCAAAAGGAGTTAGTCTACTTAGGATAACATTAGACAGGATCTTGTAGCACGAGGGCACAAGTGAAATTCCCCGATAGTTGTTACAGTTAGTTTTATCGCCTTTTTTGAAGATGGGAATAATGATAGAGGTATTCCATTCTTCCGGCATGCGTTCTGTTTTCCAAACTGCGCGTATCAATTTACAAATTTGCCTTGTGAGGCAAGGGCCTCCATTTTTTATCAGTTCTGACGGTAGGTCATCGATGCCCGCGGCTTTGTTATTTTTCAACTTCTTTATGGCCATTTCTATTTCTATATCAGTAGGATCGTTAATTAATAGATCAGCAGTGTGGATTTCGCCGAGATTACCTTCAACGGGGGCTTCGCGTACATTTAATAGTTTATCGAAATAATCTTTCCATAAATTCAGTCTCTCTGTCGCATCGGCTACTAGATTGCCATTTTCGTCCCTCATTACTTCCGTTCTACTTTGAAAGCCTTTCCTTATAGAATTGATTCCCCTGTACATCTCACGCGGGTTATTTTGTTTATTATGCGCTTCTATTGCTAGTATTTTATTCTTTTCCCACTCCCTTTTCTTGGATCTATAGAGCCTATTTGTACTTTTGCTAATCTCGAGATATTTCTTATGTGTTTGATCGCACTTATTTTGTAAACTACTTAGTCTGGCCTTCCGACGTTTCTCAAACCAGAGTTTGCACTCTTCGTCAAACCATGGTTTGCTTTTGGCTACTTTCTTAAAACCTATCGTAAGTTTCGCGGCTGCCTTTATCGCCTTTTTCGTATTGCTCCACAGGGTTTCCGGGTCCTCCTCGTGGTTATTGTTATCGTCTCTCTGTTCTTGGAGAGCGTCGAAACTATTAGAAATCTCAACTTGGTAATTTAATGTTTCTGTTGCTGTTTTGAACTTATCTATATTGAAACGAACTGTTGGCTCTGTGCGGCTTGTTTTCTTACTTAACGCTAGCCTAGATCTTAGTTTTACTATCACGAGAAAATGGTCTGAATTTAAATCCGCTCCCCTATACGATCTTATATCGAGAATGTTTGTATGACGTCTTCTGTCTATTAGAACGTGATCAATCTGATTGTGAGTCTTACCATCTGGTGATGTCCAGGTGGCCTTATGTATATTTTTATGCTTGAAATATGTGCTTTTGACAACGAGGTTCTTTGAAGCTGCAAAGTTTATTACTCTGGTTCCATTATCATTACTGACGTCATGCAAACTTTCTGATCCTATTGTAGGCCTATACATTGGTTCTTTTCCAATTTTCGCGTTGAAATCCCCCAATACTATTTTTGCGTCAAACGTTGAGAACTTGTCAAAAACCTGCTCGATTGTTTCATAAAAACGATCTTTAGTGTCTTCGTCTTTGTCCTCGGTGGGGCAGTGCACATTGATTAATACGTGTTTGCTGAAATTACCCTTTAGTACAATGTATGATAACCGGTCGTTAATGAATTGCATGTCGATAAGTGCTTGCGAAATTCGTTTATTAATAAGAAAACCAGTCCCCAGTCTTTGCCCCTTAGCTCCCCCATAGTGAAAAGTATAGTCATCCTTAGAAATTGACGCGAAATCGCCCGACCAGCAAGTTTCTTGAAGTGCTATTACGTCAGTTTTGTAGTCAATTGCTATCTTAATGAGTTCGCTAAGTCGGCCAGTTTTTAGACTACGCGCGTTTAGAGTTCCCACCCTTAGATCTTTAACTGTAGTTTTTTGTTTTTGCAAGTTAGCCATGGTAGTTTCAAGATAATCCGCACGTTAGGATCCTATTCCGATCGTAGGTGAGTCCACTGTCCCAGGAGTGATAACCCCCATACCTCCCTAGGTCTAAGTATGGGAGCTTTCCGACTCTGACAAGGACCATGTCAACTTGTCGTCAGACACATTACAGTTTCATCCTCGTACCCTAACGTCCCCCTGCAAGGCAGCGCGCCTACTGGCATCAATACCCCTTTGGCCCTATGCAGGCGAATCATTCCACACATCCCTTGCGGGCAGTGTCATCGCTGCAGTGTCCAATGGGCAGCAGGATTTTTCCCTTACAAGATTTTTAGTTTTGGTTCGGGTATAGTTTCTAGGTGGGTACACGCTGCACCTTGGCTTGCCAGAACCCACCCATTGTGTATGAACGCGAATGGGTGGGTCCCCCCAAGCCATGGTTGTCGTGCACCTATTTTTACCAGTGCTAGATTCACCACACCCACGACTGGCTCCTATCGGCTGTCCGCGACTGCTTATTCTTGTATTCGCAGTTAACCTTGGGGGCTGTTCAGCCTTACGGGCCGTTCCTCTATCCGCAACCTGAGGACGCGCTACGTAGTGGTGATAGGAAACCCACCGAGTAGTTTGAGTTAGTTTAGGAGATATTTATCTGTTTTGAGAAGATCCAATCTTAATTTAAAACTGAAAAAGATTTTAAAAATTAAAAAACTAAATTTAGATTTTTCAAGATATTGAAATGAAAATTTGAAGCTTTTTATTGTTCTTTAAAGATTTTAGTAAATAAAAAAAATTTCTTCACTTTTCTGGGAAAATTTTAAATGATTTTTTATAATTTAAGAATTTTAAATTAGATTAAAATCAAATTCAAAATCCTATTTAACGTCCAATACTCATGTTAATGTATAGAAATCCTGAAAATAAAAACAAGAATCCAACGATCTGGACAACCACCATAAAATGCTCCTATTGTAATTTAAAACAAAAAATTTCTAAAAAAAAATTTTTTTTTTTCTTCGGACGAAAATAAAAAAGAGGAAAGAAAAATGAGAAGGCAACCAACCAAATCCCCTTCCTTCTCTTTTTTATTTCTTTCGTCTTTTTTATTTTTTATTATTCTCAAATCACAATACAAAAACATCCGTAATATTTACGATTATTATCATTATTACTTATGATTTTTTATTTTGAAAAATTAATTTTTAGAGAATATTTAAAAAGATTTCACCGTCACATCTGGGTCAAAGGCATTTGAAGGTCAAATGGACAGAAAAGTCATTTGGGTGAAGATAGCTACTATAATTCAGGTTTTTTGGGTCGCTGAACCCGAATCCGGGGTCCATTTGAACTTATCGAGTTAAGGTCAAGGTCATTTCAAGGTCAATTTCGTTCATTTTTCTAAAACCAAATTTCTGACTGCAGATTCTGAAAGAACGGAAGATTTTACGTCCAGATATGTATTTTTCTATGACGACCTCCAAGGTCATTTTAAGGTCATTTTAATTAAATATATAGATGGTTCATATGGGTGAAATATAGCTACATGGGAGTAGACTACTATACTGATATGTTGTGGGGGTCGCTGAATCTGAATCCGAGGCCCGCTTGACCCCAGGGTGCCAAGGTCAAGGTCAGATCAAGGTCATATCGAGAGAAAAAGGTGCAACTGTTCCAAAATTTGACTTTTACATGTTTTAAGGGTCGCTGAATCCGAATGTGAATCTCATTTAACCCAAAAAATCAGGACTAAACGAGAGTTACGGTATGGTATTTTGGAATAGTGTTTATTCTTTCTTTCGCTGATAACGTTCTCTTTTATTGTTGAAGGATCTAAGCAGTGGATTTCTAGTTCTCTTCGAACTATCATTATCTTCATCTTACTTTGATATGACCTTGATCTGACCTTGACCTTGACACCCTGGGGTCAAGCGGGCCTCGGATTCAGATTGAGCGACCCCCACAACATATTAGTATAGTAGTCTAGTCCCATGTAGCTATATTTTACCCATATGAACCATCTATATATTTAAATAAAATGACCTTAAAATGACCTTAGGGGTCGTCATAGAAAAATACAAACATACATATCTGGACGTAAAATCTTCCGTTCTTTCAGAGTCTGCAGTCAGAAATTTGTTTTTAGAAAAATGGATGAAATTGACCTTGGAATGACCTTGACCTTGACTCGATAAGTTCAAATGGTCCCTGGATTCGGATTCAGCGACCCAAAAAACCTAAATTATAGTAGCTATCTTCACCCAAATGACTTTTCTGTTTATTTGACCTTCAAATGCCCTTGAGCCAGATGTGCTGAGCTCAAACGGAATCTCGGATTCGTGCTCAGCGGGTCAACATACATGGGAATATATGTGTCGCGTCAAAAAGTAATAAATAAATAATAAATAAATAAATTCTCAACCAAAAAAGAACGATTTTTCGTAAAAATAGTTCAATTTTTAAACTAAAGAGATGAATTTTCAACTAAAATGAAGAATCTTCAACTAAAAAAATTAATTTTCAACAAAATTGTTGAATTTTTAACAAAATAGGAAAGGACGAATTTTCAACAAACGACATGAATTTTCAAACAAATAGTTGAATTTTCAACTAGAAAAAAAATTTCCAAGCAAAAATGGTGCAGTTGCATTTTTAAATTTTCAAAATTTTCAATTAAAAATGAACTAGTTAAATTTTCAGTTAAAAAATTTAATTTTGCACAAAAAACAAGACATTTTTAACCAAAAAGGTGAATTTTCAAGCAAGAAGAATAATTTTTTACCAAAAAAGACAAATTTTTAACGAAATACATACATTTTTAACAAAATAAATGAATTTCCAATCTGATAGTTGAAATTTGATCTTAAAAAGATAAATTTACAATTAAAAATGGAATATTTAAATTTTCAGCAGAAAACATAATTTTATACAAAAGAAAATGAATTTTCAACAAAATAACTATTTGATTGAAAATTTTATTATTTCGTTAAAGATTCATCTCCTTGATTAAAAATTTAACTATTCCATTTTCAGAAAATTATTAAAAATCATCTTTTGGATTCAACTCTTTTGTTGAAAATTAAATTAATTAATCTTACAATGAAATTTTAATTAAAATCACTATTTGAATTCGCTCCCGAGTATATTTAATTATTGAATTGTAGAGTTTAGAGAACGACATCCTGTATTTTCACACCATTTAAGTTTGGATGAAACTCCTGTTGGAACATAAGGGGTGCATTCATATTTAACTACCACCTTTCCAGAGATAAGCCACCCCTTTTGTCCTGGGGTGGATTTACGAAAAGGGATTGAATTGAGATCCAAGTGGGACGATTTCGAACATCAAAGACCCCGAACTCAAAAACTTTTTTAATTTTTTCACCCTTGCGAGTGACAGCTTTTTCAATTCGTCAAGCATCCAAAATTATACAAGGAATCTGTATTATCATTGGAGAATAACAGAAAATATTTAACGTCTTTTCAGACTAGATAGAGCTATGAAAGAAAAATTATTTTAAATAATTTTTTTCTGAAAAAAGATCTTCTCCTTGAAAAATTGTATTTGTACCATCTAGCAAAATAATGCGTGTATTTCTGAAAAAAGATTCTTTTCTCGATCTCTCTAGTAGCTTAATGGGAAAGCACCTGACCGGAAATCAGTAGTTCTGTGGTTCGATTCCCAGCGGGGCGAAAGGAGAAGATCTTTTTTCAGAAAAAAAAGTTATTTACAAAATTATATGCATCCAAATACTTCAAATTTATTTCGGAACATTTTTTTTATTTTTTTTTCAATTGAACCAAGTATCATAATTGTAAAGAAGATTTTTGTAATTGGCATTAGGGTCTATAATTATTATTAACAAAAAAATAAATAAAAAAATAAATACAAATTATAGACCCTTATTCCAATTAGAAAAATCTTCTTTGCAATTTATTACAATTACAATATATAAAATATATTTCAATTGCAATGTAAAGTACAATATAATTTTGACTTCAATTATTATTGACATCAAGAGGTTGCCTTCTCGATTTTTGAGTGCTCGTCAGATTTCAAGATTTCCAAAGATTAAAAAAATTTCTATACAAAAATTTCAAAAGATTTCACAAAGATTTCAATAGATTCCACAAAGATTTTGAAGATTTCAGAAATATTTCAAGGATTTGGCAAACATTTCAAAAATTTTAGAAAGGTGCCAAAAATTTCACAAATATTTCAAAAATTACAAACATCACAACTATATCAAAATATTTCACCAGATTTTAAAAGATTTCAAACGAGTTCACAAAACTTTCAAAAGATTTTACAACATTTCACCAGATTTCAAAAGATATCAAAAGAGTTCACCAAGATTCCAAAAGATTTTACAAGATTTCACAAAGATTTCAAAAATTCTGAAAGATTTCAAAAATTTAAAAGATTGCAAAAGATTTCAGAAATATTTCAAAGATTTCCAAAGATTTCCAAAGATTAAAAAAATTTCTATACAAAAATTTCAAAAGATTTCACAAAGATTTCACAAGATTTTGCAAAGATTTCATAAATTCAAGAGATTGCAAAAGATTTCAGAATCATTTTGAAGAGTTTAGAATATTTGAAAATATTTCCAAAGACTTAAAAAAATTCTTTACAAAGATTTCAAAAGATTTCATTAAGATTTAAAAAATTCTAAGTTTTCAAAAATACTAAAAGTTTTCAAAAATTTTAAAGATTGCAAAAGATTTCAGAAGATTTTACTAAGATTTTAAAGATTTTAGTAAGATTTCAAAAGATGTCGCAGAATTGGAAAGATTTAGAAGATTTTACAAGATTTTAGAAGATTTCAAAGAAATTCACAGGTTTCAACTATTTCACAAATATGTCAGAATGTTGCAAAAGATTTCAAAATATTTCACTAAAATTGCAAAAGATTTCATTTTATAAATATATAAAAATATTTTAGAAGATTTCACAAATGTATCAAAAGATTTCACCAGATGTCAAAAGATTTGAAAAAAGTTCACAAAGATTTCAGAAGATTTTATAAGATTTCACAAGATTTCACAAGGATTTCAAAAATTCTGAAATATTTCAAAAATTTAAAAGGTTGCAAAATATTTCAGAATTATTTCAAAGATTTGTAAGGATTTCACAAGATTTCCAAAGCGTTAAAAAATTCTATACAAAGATTTCAAAGGATTTCACCATATTTTAAAAGATTTCACAACGACTTGAAAGATTTTAGACAAATTTTAAGGATTTCATAAAGATTTTAGAAATTTCCCAAAAATTTCACAAATATTTCACAAGGATTGCCAAGATTTCAAAATTATTACGAAGATTTCAAAGATTTTAAAAGATTACAAAATATTTCACAATGGTTTTAAAGAATTCAGAAAGCTTTCCAGGATTTCCAAAGATTTCAATGATTTTAGAGATATTTCAAGGTTTTGACCAATATTTCAAAGATTTTAGAAAGGTTCCAAAAACTGGATAAAAGATTTTACCAGATTTTTAAAGATTTCAAATAGTTCACAAAGATTTCAAAAGATTTCACAAGATTTCTAAAGATTTTAAGAGATTATATACAAAGATTTCAAAAGATTTAAAAAATTCTAAAAGATTACAAAGATTTCACAGATTTAAAAGTTTTCAAAAGATTTCAAAATTATTATTTCAAAAAATTTGGAAAGATTTCACAAAGATTTTAAAGATTTCAAATATGACAAACATTTCAAGAAGTTTAAAAAGATTTTACCATATTTCAGAAGATTTTAAAAGGTTTCAAAAGATTTCACACGATTTCATAAGATTGCGCAAGATTTCCAGAGATTTAAAAATATTCGACAAATATTTCACAAGGATTAAAAAAATGTCAATTTTGTTATAAGGATTTCTAAGATTTTGAAAGGTTTCAAAAGATTTCACAAAGATTTCATAGATTTCAAAACAATTTCAAGGATTTCTTAAAGATTTGAGAAATGTTCCAAAAATTTCGGAAAGATTTCACAAGGATTCCCAAGATTTCAAAATTGTTACGAAGATTTCAAACATTACAAAAATTTTCAAAAGATTTTAAAAAATTACAAAAGCGTTGACAAAGATTTCAAGAAGATTTCATAAAATTTCCAAAGATATTTCCAAAAATTTCAAAGATTTAAAAAAATTTCAGAATATTTCAAAGATTTCAGAATATTTCATAGTTATCACAAAAATGTCAAAGATTTTAAAAATGTTCCAAAAATTTCACAAAGATTTCAAAAGTTTTCAAAAGTGTTCACAGAGATATTAAAGGGTTTCAAAAGATTTCACAAGATTTCCAAACATTTCAGAATTATTGCAAAAGATTCCACAAAGATTTCACAAGGATTCCAAAAATTTCAAGTTTTTTTTCACGAAGATCTCAAAGATTATAAAAGATTTCACAAAGATTTTGAAGATTTCAAAAGATTCTGTCGCACCCTATCCCTTTTCCAGCTTTATGATTTCTTTACAAAAATTGTCAGCATTGTTCTATTCGAAAATGTATGATCAAAAAATCTTTTCTATTTATGCGACAACTTTGAATTATGTCGTAGAATTTTTTCTTTCTTTTTTGCCTAAAATCAAGGAATCTTTTCCGTTCTTGCATCAACTTTGAATTATGTTGAAGGAAAAGGTTTGATTATAAAAAAACGTGTTTTCAAATATTATGCATTACCATAGCTTCCTTACTCTTCCATAAAATGTATCAATGTTATAGGTCAATCGATTCGTCTTGAATCAACACAACTTTTCTATTCTCGCATCAACTTTAAATTATGAGAATGAGAAAATTTTTACTATAAAAATCGATTTTAAAAATATATAAAATACCATAACTTCCTTACTCTCTAATAAAATTTACTAATATTGTAGGTCAATCGATTCGTCTCAAACCAAGGAATCTTTTATATTCGTGCATCAACTTTGAATTATGTTGAAGAAAAAGGCTTTATCATAAAAAAACTTCCTTACTCTTCAATAAAATGTATTGATGATATAGGTCAATCGATTTGTCTTGAATCAACACAACTTTTCTATTGTCGCATCAACTTTAAATTATGAGGATGGGAAAATTTTTACTATAAAAATCGATTTAAAAAATATATACATTGCCATAAATTCCCTTCTCTTGAATAAAATGTATTAATATTATAGGTCAATCGATTCGCCTTGAACCAAGGAATCTTTTATATTCTTGCATCAACTTTGAATTATGTTGAAGAAAAAGGCTTTATCATAAAAAACCGTATTTTCAAATATTATGCATTACCATAGCTGCCATACTCTTCAATAAAATGTATAAATGTTATAGGTCAATCGATTCGTCCTGAATCAACACAACTTTTCTATTCTCGCATCAACTTTAAATTATGAGAATGAGAAAATTTTTACTATAAAAATCAATTTAAAAAATATATACATTGCCATAAATTCCCTACTCTTTAATAAAATGTATTAATATTATAGGTCAATCGATTCGCTTTGAACCAAGAAATCTTTTATATTCTTGCATCAACTTTGAATTATGTTGAAGAAAAAAGTTTTACTATAAAAAACCGTATTTTCAAATATTATGCATTACCATAGCTTCTTTACTCTTCAATAAAATGTATCAATGCTATAGGTACATCGATTCGTCCTAAATCAACACAACTTTCCTATTTTTGCATCAACTTAAAATTATGAGAATAAGAAAAATTTTACTATAAAAATCGATTTTAAAAATATATACATTGCCATAAATTCCCTACACTTTGATAAAATGTATTAATATTATAGGTCAATCGATTCGCTTTGAACCAAGGAATCTTTTATATTCTTGCATCAACTTTGAATTATGTTGAAGAAAAAGGCTTTATCATAAAAAACCGTATTTTCAAATATTATGCATTACCATAGCTTTCTTACTCTTCAACAAATTGTATTAATATTATAGGTCAATCGATTCATCCTAAATCAACACAACTTTCCTATTTTTGCATCAACTTAAAATTATGAGAATAAGAAAAATTTTACTATAAAAATCGATTTTAAAAATATGTAAATTACCAACGGCCAAACCACGCTGAAAAAAAACCAGTTCTCGTCAGATCACTGAAGTTAAGCAGCGTTGGGCGCGGTTAGTACTTGGATGGGTGACCATTCGAGAATACTGCGTGCTGTTGGCATATCGTGGGTGTGGTGAGCCCAACTTGTAGTTATTTACTACAAGAAACTATCCACCTAGAAACACTACCCAAATCGGGTAGAGTCACGCCTACCCTGAAAGGGAAATGGCTTAATGGTATACTACTACTACCATTATTATTATTATTATTATACCATTAAGCCATTTCCCTTTCGGG